>CM077162.1:177689348-177955128 GCA_039583875.1 Platanthera guangdongensis | reverse complement strand
CCTGTTCTCATGAAATCCATATCCAATCTGAGTGTATCTAGGATGAGGGACTTAAAAGTGGGAGACCATATATCAGCAAATTTAGGAGCTTTTCTTTTCTCAGTATCAGGGACTGGAATAGGAATGGACTTGCTTGCAGAAGCACCATCACCATACTTACTTTTCTTCTTATAAGTCTGAATTTCAGGAGGAGCTTGGAAGAAAATGTCTGCAGGATCTTCGTCCCAACCCTGAGTATAAGTATCAGGAGGAGCAACTGAATCATCAGGCCTTGGAGATAAAGTGGGTTGAGAAGCTTGAGCAGGAGCAAGAACAGCTAATGGATTCAGATGATGAGGAATAATATTTGGATCAACAGCAAATTCAGGAAGAATTTGGTTATGCATCCAGACAGCAGTGTCATAGGTGTGTAATTTGACACTCTGTATTTGATTGAAGACATCATTATGAATCTTTGTCATTTTAGTTTCCCAGAGTTCTTGCTTGAGAGTATCAAATTTTTCACCAATTCCTCCCCCTTTCTGACTTCAACAGATAGCTTCTCAATAACATCTTCTTTGAAGGTACGAACCTCTTCACAGATCTTCATCTTGTTTGCTTCAGCTCTTTTGTCCAATTCTATTTAATTTTCAGCTAGAGTAACACTCTGTTCCATAACTTGTCCAATAGTAGTTTGTTGAAGTATTAGACCGGGCGGCCTTGCGGTCTTATCTGGCGGTTTGTTGACCGAGCGGTCTGGCGGTCTCACTCAGAAGCTTGGAGACCGGGCGGTCTATCGGTCTCCCATTGCGGCCTGTTTTTATCATGCTGGAGTTGCCGAGCGGTTAGCCCGTCTGCCTAACTGCGCGGCTTGTGCGGTCTCTTTATTTCTAGCCGCTCAGCCCTGTACATGTTTAGTCCCACATTGTTTGTTTGTACTCTCTCTTATCTCCTTCATTCTATAAAATGGAGGTCAAACCTTTGTAATTGATATCTTTTTTGGATAATAAAATTTCAATTATTCAAATTTCTGTCCGTTTATTAGCCGCGTGTTCGTTACTTTTTACATGGTATCAGAGCACTCGGTCCTTTCCACCTGACTCTGCTCTCTCTGCACGTCCGGCTTGTTTCTTCTTCCGCGACCTGTTCTCGCAGCTTGTTTTCTCCTCTGACCGCTGGCTGTTCGCGCGGCTTCTTCCTGTTCGCGCGCCTTTCTTCGATCTGTTCTCGACCTGGTTTCTTGGGTCCTTTGCTTCCTCTTCTCTTCTGTTCGCTCGACCTTTTACAGTTCACGCGACCTCTTCCCTGTGCCTTGGTCTGCTTCCTGGACGCTGGTATTCTGCCACCGTGCCGCTGAAGCTTCTTCTCTTTTGCCCGCTGCAGGTTCGTCCTTGTTCGCTGCGGTGTCCTTCTTGTGTCCCGGCCTCCTCCTTAGGTCGTGCGGCTTGCTCTCCTTTTCTTTCTCGCCGCGGCTTCTCTTCTTCTCGCGCGGTCTCCTGCCTTCTCTATGACCCCTTCCGGTCTCTCCACCCCCGTTATCTCTACCTCCACTACTCCTGCAGCTCCTCCTCCTCCTACTCCTTCGGGCAACCTTGGCACGCTTTCCAAGCTTGTTGGCTCCAACTATCCTGATTGGAGCGTTTCTTTCACCTTTCTTCTTCGCTCTCAGTGCACGCATCATCACCTCACCGATGACCCTCCTCCTCTCAACTCTCCTGAATTTGATGACTGGGATGCGAGTGATGCCCTTGTCCGCACTTGGCTGGCCAACAGCCTCTCTGATGAGTGCCTTCCCGTCATTCGCCATAATGAGACGGTCAAGGCCGCCTGGCTTCACCTAGCTGCTCTCTATTCGAAGGGAAGCCAGACATCCCGCATTTATACTCTT
Organism: Platanthera guangdongensis; assembly: GCA_039583875.1. Classification (NCBI taxonomy): domain Eukaryota; kingdom Viridiplantae; phylum Streptophyta; class Magnoliopsida; order Asparagales; family Orchidaceae; genus Platanthera; species Platanthera guangdongensis. The sequence goes on along the minus strand of CM077162.1, from coordinate 177,953,261 downwards.
TATGCGGTCCTCTTCGCCCGCCCCTCCATGTCTCCTGCTGCGGCTTACCATCAGGTTCAAGCTCTTGGCGCAGAGATCCTACAGAATCGTCCCTTCTCCGCAGACTTGGCCGACCAGAACAAACACTTCTAGGAACTCCTGGTTGTTTGTTATCTTCTCCGTCTTCCCGACTCCTATGATTTGATCCGCCAGCAGATCTTGGGTGAGGCAGAATGTCCTACTTTGGATGCCACCACGGCTCGCATTACCGCTGTTACTTCGCTGCTCCAGCGCCATCTATTGGCCTCCCCTCCTTCCCAGGACTCCTATGCTCACCGGGGGGGGTCCTAGTGGCCGCAGCCACTCAGGCGGGCGTGGTTCGTCCAGGTTCCTTTGCTCTCACTGTGGTCGTACCAGCCATTCTGTTGACAGCTGCTGGCAGAAACATCCTCATCTTTGCCCTTCCGGTGATGCTTCTTCTTCGCCCTCCGCCTCCTCTCGGCCATCTGCTTCTGTGGCCACGACTTCAGGTAGTGCCCATGTCGTTACCCAAGGTAAATGGCTGATTGACTCGGGTGCTACAAATCATATGACTGACAACCCTCATTGCTTCTCTCTTCTCGAAACACATGACCGCCTCCCCCCGGTTCGTGTGGCGGATGGTTCACTGTCCCCGGTGCTTGGGACGAGAATGGTTCAGGTCACCCCGTCGCTTCGTTTGGAGGACACTCTCCATGTCCCAAAGTTCCCGTGCAACTTATTATCTGTTACTACTTTATGCCGGCAACTTCAGTGCTCTGTCTTATTCACTCCCACTTCTTGTTCTTTTCAGGACCCGAGGACCCAGCGGACGATTGCTATTGGGACTGAGAGCGGCGGACTCTATTTCCTCGACAACATTTCCGCTCTGTCCGCCCACTCCTCATCCTCTACAGATCTGCTTCAATGGCATCTTCGCCTTGGACATCCTCCTCCTCGGATTCTTCGCCAGCTTCTGCCCCACTTACCTCCGACCAGTCCTCCGCTCAACTGTGATGCGTATCAGCTTGGCAAACATCATCGCTCCACCTTCCCACCGAAGCAAGGCCGTGGCTCCTCTCGCCCGTTTGATCTCATTCATTCTGATGTTTGGGGTCCTGCTCCTACCCTTACCGTTGGTCGGGGTAGTTCCTACTTTGTAACTTTTGTAGATGATTTTTCTAGATGTACCTGGGTGTATCTATTAAAAGATCGCTCTGAACACTTTTCTATCTGGAAAACCTTTTATTTTATGATTAAGACATAGTTTGACATTTCTATTAAAGTTTTACGCTCTGATAATGCTAAGGAATATCTTAGTCATGAATTCTGCTCTTTTTTTGGCAACATGGTCTTCTTCATCAAACCACCTATGTTTACACCTCCTAGCAGAATGGGGTGGCGGAGCGTAAAAACCTCTACCTCCTTGATGTCGCTCGCACTCTCATGACGCAGATGCACGTACCCCGCTCCTACTGGGGCTACGCTGTGCTCCTCGCCTGCTATCTCATCAATCGTCTTCCCTCCACGATTCTCCACGGCCAGACCCCCTTCTCCATTCTCTACCCCCACAAGGAACCTTTTCCTCTCCCTCTCCGCGTCTTTGGGTGTATAGCTTTCGTTCACGCTCCATCCGCTACCCGCGACAAGCTTTCCCCTTGATGCTATAGATCACGGCAGTGAACCGGTCGCACAAGTAATATAAAATGGGGGTTTTCCCAAGTATCGATCTCACAAGGAACACAGTAAGGTGGAGTTAATTTCGAGGAGGACTTGAGATTGAAGTCCTTAGGTCGGAGGTAACTAAGGGGGGTTTGATGTTTGCGAAAAAAAAAGAAAGTAAAAATCTAACAACTACTCCTATGCAATGCCGCTATGCGATGCTTCGACAGGCGGGATGGAAGACTAGTCGGGCTGCTATGTACTGAATCGATAGGCGGATGGAAGAGTAGGCTCGCGGATGAGGTGGTGAGAATGGCGGAATGAGGGTCGTAAGCACCTCTTTGCTACACACGCCACTAGTAATTACTAGTGCGGCAAGGGTGGATGGATGGTGGATGGACTATGACACACCTCAAGTAAATAACGAACACAAACAATCACATAGACATAATTGTAAGCACGTTTTACAAATAAGCATACATCATCTATAAATAAGGTTTACAACAACACATAATCAACAATAAAGGAAGAACAAGTCAAGAGATCGACCGAATACGAAGTCTTGCTGAGGATTCACGGTTGGAATCGTCGGGTTGTCAATCCGCGTCCAAGCTCGGTCCTCAACTACGTCTGGGATAGAGAAGGGCTGTCACCACCTTCCAATGGCTCGTCTTCTTCGTCTCACGACAGCGGACGAAAGTTGAAATCTTCCCTTTGCTTGATGGTTATGGCGTTGAAGCTTGAAATGAACCCAAGAGATGATGGAGGAGGCCGAGAGGAAGCTCCGGCTTGGATTTGGCGGTGAACGCTTGCCCGGAGCACCTCCCTAGGGTGGAAGATGAAGGAGGACGGCGAAAACGGCGGAGGAAATGGGCGATCTGCGGATCTTCGTGCGGATCTTTTGATTAGGGCGAGACCTGCACTATTTATAGAAAAGCAGAAATGAACAATGTGCACGATCACAGGCGCACGACCAGTGGTCGTGCGCGCTATGTCCTATGCTCGTGCGCACTGGCAGGGAATATCAGGAAGAAGAACTGGGATAATGCACACGAGTAGTGGTGCACGACCAGTGGTCGTGCGCACTAAGTCCAATGATCGTGCGATTACCCAGACAGGACTCCAGAAAAGAGGAATCAATGCACACGATCAGTGGCACACGACCAGTGGTCGTGCGCAATATGTCCAGTGGTCGTGCGCTTACCCCAGGCTGATTCTAGAAAACGTAGAGTAGTGTGCACGATCAGGGGCGCACGACCAGTGGTCGTGCGCATTAGATCCCATAATCGTGCGTAGTATTCCTGTTTCACAACCATCCCGGAACACGCACACGACCACTGTATCGAAAGGAAAAACCATCACTAATCTGTGCAGACATTCCAGACAATAACAAAAAGGAGTACAGACTAAAAGAATAACACAAAACACAACCACGGGCATAAATGTGCACTTCCTATGGAAATAAAGACAGGATGAAATATATATGATAATGAACTAAAAGTGAAGTGCAATCGAGTGAAAACTAGCCCAGATGAGTCCGAAAATAGGTATATAAAGTGGACTCATCACCCCTCGGTCCACCAAGTGTGTCTTTTTGGGGTACTCTACCACTCAAAAAGCCTATTGCTGTTTTGACCCCGTTCTGCGCAAACAATTTGTCTCTGCGGACGTGACATTCTTCGAGAATGCTTCCTACTTCTCTCTTGACTCCTCTCTTCCTCCTGATGTCTCTCCTTCTCCACCGCCTCTCTTCGTTCCTTTCACACCTCTTGATGTCTTCCTTCTTACCTCCTCTCCTCCTCTATCTCCTTCTCTGTCCGTCTCATCCTCTCCACCTCCTTCCTGTTCTCCACGGCCGTCTCTCTCTAGTCCCGGGCCCGCCTTCTCCGCCACGGACGCTCCGGTCGCTGAGGCACCCGTCGACCTGGATCTTCCCATTGCTCTTCGCAAAGGGGTGCGGGCGTGTACTCAACACCCGCTGGCAGCTGTTGTTTCCTATGATCGGCTTTCCCCTTCTTGCAGGTGTTTTGCCTTGGCTATCTCCGCTGCTACTACTCCCCGCACCTACCAGGAGGCTTTTGCCATTCCTCACTGGAAGAATTCCATGGATGAAGAGATGGTTACTCTTACTGAACGGGGCACCTGGACCCTTGCTCCTCCCCTAGTGGGCACTGATGTGGTTGGCTGTCGCTGGGTCTTTGTTGTGAAATTTCGCCCCGATGGCACTGTGGATCGCTATAAGTCCCGGCTGGTGGCCAAATGCTTCATTCAGACTTACGACATTGATTACTTTGACACTTTATCCACGGTTGCTCGCCTCAGCACCATCCGGGTTCTTCTCTCTGTGGCTGTTAACCTGGATTGGGCTATTTCCCAACTTGATGTCAAGAATGCCTTTCTCTATGGCGCTCTTTAGGAGGACGTCTACATGGAGCAACCTCCTGGGTATGTTGCTCAGGGGGAGACACGCGTATGCCGTTTGAAGAAGGCCATTTATGGCTTAAAGCAGAGCCCTCGGGCATGGTTCGACAAGTTTAGTGGTATTGTGGCTACCATTGGCTTTGCACGGAGTTCGGCCGACCACTCCTTATTCATTCGCAAAACGGACTCTGGACTGGTGGTTTTGGCAGTGTATGTCGATGATATTCTTCTTACTGGTGATGACCAAGCTGAGGTGGAATTGACGAAGAAACACATCCGTCAACACATGGTCATGAAGGATATGGGCTCCCCGAAATACTTTTTGGGGATAGAAATCTCTCGGAAGCCTGGCTTGTTGGTTCTCTCCGAAAGGAAGTATGCCATTGATCTTCTACAAGAGGCAGGATTGACAGGTGCCAAACCAGCCCAGTTTCCCATGGCTATTGGAGAAGACAAAACATGGACGGATGACTCGCCTCTTCTATTTGATGTCACAAGGTACAGACGTTTGGTGGGCAAACTCATCTATCTCACGGTGACCAGACCCGACATCTCCTATGCTATAGGCAAGGTCAGTCAGTTTATGCAAGCTCCCAGGGAGTGCCATCTTCAGTCTGCCTTGAAGATTTTAGAGTATGTCAAAGCAGCACCGGGCAAAGGGTTAATCTTTTAGAGAAATGGTCATCTGAGGGTTGAAGCCTACTCAGATTCAAGCTATGCGGATGATAAAGGCGATCGTAAATCCACATCAGGTTTTTGTACTTTTGTTGGAGGAAATCTTGTGAGCTGGAAGAGCAAGAAATAGTCCGTTGTCTCCAGATCCAGTGCTGAAGCAGAATACCGGAGTATGACGTCAACCACGTGTGAGTTAAAGTGGTTGCGGGCTCTCATGCTTGACCTAGGAGAGGTCTATGACTATCCTCTTCCTATGTTCTGTGACAACAAGGCCGCTATATACATATCCAGAAATTCGGTCTTCCATGAGAGAACAAAGCATATAGAGGTTGACTGCCACTTCATTCGGGAAGAGATTTTGAAGAAACAGATTTGTACTCCGTTTGTCACCTCCGACAAGAAATTTGCAGATATCTTCACAAAACCGGTCTCTACTTCCTTCTTCCACATTTGTGACAAGCTGGGCATGATTGATATATATGCTCCAGCTTGAGGGGGAGTGTTGAAGTATTAGACCGGGCGGCCTTGCGGTCTTATCTGGCGGTTTGTTGACCGAGCGGTCTGGCGGTCTCACTCAGAAGCCTGAAGACCGGGCGGTCTATCGGTCTCCTATTGCATCCTGTTCTTATCCTGCTGGTGTTGCCGAGCGGTTAGCCCGTCTATCTAACCGCGCGGCTTGTGCGGTCTCTTTATTTCTAGCCGCTCAGTCCTGTATATGTTTAGTCCCACATTGTTTGTTTGTACTCTCTCTTATCTCCTCCATTCTATAAAAGGGAGGTCATACCTTTGTAAATGATATCTTTTTTGGATAATAAAATTTGAATTATTCAAATTTCTGTCCGTTTATTAGCCGCGTGTTCGCTACTTTTTACATAGTTATAGTGTGGTCTAATGCTTTGCCACCAATTTGGAACAGATGTTTGAGCTGATCAGTATTATGTTGGATTTCAGCAAATCCTCTGCTCATCTCAGTTTCTAGAGCAGTGACCTTATCAGTGACATTCTTAATACAAGTATCAAAGTATGTTTTCTGTTCTTGAAGGATAATGACAATCTGTGTCATAAAATCTGTGGAGGGAGTGGCAGTGGCAGCAGGAGGATCAGAAGTATATGGAGTAGAAGGAATAGGAGGAGCTACCTCGGGAGCTATTTCTTGAAGGGTGACAGAGCTCTGAGCTCTTGTAGTATGAATTAGGGCATCCCCTTCTTCCATGATTTGAGGAATAGAGAAATCCAAATTTCTTAGAGGAGCTTCTGCTGGCTCAGGTGATGGCTCATCAGAAGTGAAGATAGTTTCTGGCAGCTCTTGGTTAGCATCAGGAGATTTAGCTGGGACCTTGCTGGAGATTTTTCTGGAGACTTTGCTGGAGGTGTTACTGGAGTGGGGTCTTTGGGTATGTCAGTGGATGGAGATTTTGGAGATAGAGGAGGAGGTGGTTCATCTGCAGTCAATTCCTCTATCATCTCATTGATGGCAGCATCAGTGGATATGAGTGCTTCTTGAAGTTGTTGATCTGAGGGAATGTCTTCTGGGGTAACAGGTGGAGGAGTAGGTGCTGGAGGAGTTGGAATCCTGTATGAAACAGCAAGAGCAGGCTCCCCCTCATTTGGTGCACCTGAGGAGCTGGGGACCTGAGATGGAGAGGGAGATGAGGTCCTGTCCTCTGTATCTAGAACTTCAATAACCTTAGTAGCTTGAGAAGGATTCTGCAACTTGAGCTCCCATCTTTGAATGGAGGAGATGGAGACCTTCTTCATGTGGTGAAGGATACTGCCTTTAGAGAAGTTGAAGGTTTTAGGGTTTATCTCATGAAGGAGTAGAGAAATTATCCTTGTATAATTGGGGGATTTAATGATCTCCTTAATTTTGTTCAGGATGAGCAAGCCAAACTGAAAATCCTTTCTACAGACTATAGCTTACATCATTTCAAAGAAATAAAGAGGGATATCTCTTATTGAATTTGTCCTGCACAGAAGAACTTTTCCAATAATATCAACTAACAGTTTTCCTTCTGCATTCATGTCAGCCCTACTAATGTACTTTGTAGCAGATGGAATTCCATAAAATAAACAGGTTCTGGCATATTCTTCATCACCCAGAAAATCAACTGCATCTAGAACTGGTAGCCAAAGAAGTTGAGAAATAGAGTTTGGGGTAAGTTTTATTTTTATACCTCTGACTGTGGATTTTAGAACTGTCCCGTGGCGCTTCACTTTGACATTCCTGAAAAATTCGGCAACATTGGGGAAGAGAATTCGACATGGCTCTTGGAGAATGAAATTTAATCCGGCGGTGTCGAGCAAAATCATGAGATTATGGAAGTCGTCGGATAATTCTGTAATCTCGGCGGCGACCAATTCCGAACCAACGCCGATTTTAGAGGAGGCGGCCATGATTCAAAAATCTTGGTGATTTAGAAACCCTAGAAAGTTTCGACGGGGTGAAGGAAAGGGCACGGCACTGCAACTGATTGAGGAAGGCGAAGAGGCAGTCGGGTACTTGAGAGAGCAGAAATGATTTCGTGCAAGACATTTCCGAATTTTCTTATTTATATAACCCTAGTTTTTGGTCTAATTAACCGAAAATGAATGAATTAAACCATAGAAGAGGCGGCATAAGCCTTGGTTTACGTATAAGAAAATTTGAATAAAGACTCGGCATATACTCGAGTAGATGAATTGAGGTACTATAGTAGATGTGTTTGGAATTACTCGAGTAGGTAAGTGAGGTACTCGAGTATGTGAAGTTGAATACTCGAGTATGTCAGTCTGCTACTCGAGTATGTGAAGTTGACTACTCGAGTATGTCAGTCTGCTACTCGAGTAGGTCAAATGGACTACTCGAGTATATCATTTCACTACTCGAGTAGGTCAAGTAGACTACTCGAGTATGTCATTTTACTACTCGAGTAGGTCATATTCTTACTCGAGTAGGCTGTTTCTTACTCGAGTCAAAGAGTTAAAATTTTGTAAAATTCTAATATTTGACTAACCTTTGAACCTTGAGCCTTCTTGAAAATCCAGCTTCTCCAGTCTTCTTTGTTCAGCATCCCAAGTTCTACTTTGAAGAACGAGAACTTGGTCTCGTCCAGCGGCTTCGTAAAAATGTCTGCAATTTGCCTATCTATAGTGACATATTGAAGGTCTATGTCTCCATGCTCCACATGCTCCTGGATGAAGTGATACCTTAGATTTATATGCTTTGTCCGGCTGTGCGAGACTGGGTTGTTGGCAATTGCAATTGCGCTGGAAGAGTCGCAAAATAGAGGAATGTTTTCAAACTTCATGTTATAGTACTCAAACTGAATCTTTATCCAAAGTAACTGCGCACAGCAACTACCTGCAGAGATGTATTCTGACTCAGCCATTAAAATTGTCACACAGTTTTGCTTCTTGCTACTCTAGGAGATAAGCCTTTTTCCAAAAAATTGGCAAGTCCCTGAAGTCCTTTTCCAATCATCTTTGCTCCCTGCAAAATCTGCATCTGAAAAACCTATTAGTTCGCTATCATTACTTCTTGGGTACCATAAGCCAAGATTTGGTGTACCTTTAAGGTATCTCAAAATCTACTTTGCAGCAGCGTAGTGAGATTCCTTAGCGTTCACCTAAAATCTAGCACAGACACATGTTGAGAACATTATGTCAGGTCTACTTGCAGTAAGGTAGAGTAAGGATTCAATAATGCTTCTGTATTTGGTTTCATCAAAAGGTTTCCCTTTTTCATCCTTGTCCAGAGACATTATTGAACCCATTGGAGTCCTCATCGAGGTTGTGTTCTCCATTTTGAATTTCTTAATCAGCTCTTTGGTGAACTTGGTCTGTGAGATGAAAATTTCATCTTCAGATTGTTTCACCTGAAGCCCTAAGAAATACTTCAGCTCACCCATACTACTCATTTCAAACTTCCCTTGCATAAGTTTTGAAAACTTCTTGCATAGGTTGTCATCAGTAGAGCCAAAAATAATCTTATCGACATAAATTTGCACTAGCAGAATCTTGCCTTTAATTTCCCTAAGAAATAATGTCTTGTCTATCTTTCCCCTTGTGAACTAATTCTCAAGTAGAAAGGTAGACAACGTCTTATACCAAGCCCGAGGGGCTTATTTCAGACCATATAATGCTTTGTGCAGTAACTAAACATAATCAGAAAAGTTAGAATCAACGAAACCTGGAGGTTGTTCTACATATACCTCTTCCTTTATGTCTCTATTAAGGAAAGCAGACTTCACGTCCATTTGATAGACAATGAAGCCTTTAAGTGCAACATATGCTAGAAATAACCTTATTGCCTCCAGCCTTGCCACTGGAGTGTACGTCTGGTCGAAGTCGGTTCCTTTTTCTTGACGATAGCCTTTTGCGACAAGTCTGACCTTGTTCTTTACAATTGTTCAATCCTCGTCCATCTTGTTCCTGTATACCCATTTTGTCCCAATTACGTTCTTACCTTTGGGTCTTGGAACAAGTTTCCATACTTTGCAGCGCTTGAACTTGTTTAATTCTTCTTCAATCGCCATTATCCATGATGCATCTGAGTTTGCTTCCTCAAACTTCTTTGGCTCAACCTGTGATAAAAAACTTAAATATAGATTTTCATTAGTTGTACCTCTACGAGTTCTAACACCATCCCGAGGATCTCCTATGATTTGGTCCATGGGGTGATCCTTTAGATGTCTGAGCTCTAGAGACCTTGCATCTGGAATATCTTCTATCACCGGAGTGACTTCTTCAACTTGGACTCCTTCATCTTGATCATCAGCCTCTCCAATAGGAGTTGAAGTAGTGATCTTGATGAACTTTTCACCTTTATCTTCTGTCGGTCCATCTAAGCTAATTTTTTTCAGCTTAGCACCTGCATCTTCCATGAGCACACTAGAAAAATTGCTTTGCAGCAAGCTCGTCTCATCAAATACAATCTGTATTGATTCTTCCACAACAAGAGTTTTTCTATTAAAAATCCTGTATGCCTTACTATGGCTACTATAACCTACAAAAATACCTTTAAAACTCTTTTCGCTAAACTTTATAGTATGATACTTGCCATTGTTGAGAACGAAGCATTTACAGCCAAAAATTCAAAAATATGAGAATGTTGGTTTCTTGCCTTTCAGAAGTTTGTAAGGTGTCTTATCGTGGTTTTTGTTTATGAGGGCTCGATTTTGCACGTGGCATGCAGTGTTGACGGCTTCAACAAAAAAATATTTTGGTAGTGAAGCATCACTCAGCACGGTCCTGCAGGCCTCTATGAGTGTTCAATTCCTTCTTTCGGCCACTCCATTCTGTTGTGGAGTGCAAGGAGAAGAAAACTCATGAAAGATACCCAAGCTTTCACAAAATTCTGTCATGGCCCCGGACTTAAACTCTGTTCCATTGTCACTTCTGATTTTGACTATGGAGCAGTTATATTCATTCTGGACTTGTCTGACAAAATTAGTGAAGATGTCGAAGGTATCTAACTTGTGTTTCAGAAAGAACACCCACGCAAAGCGCAAGTAATCATCAACAATTACTAACGTATAATCCTTACGTCCCAAACTTCTAATTTGCAGTGGACCAAACAAGTCCATATGCAGTAGATGAAGACATCTATTAGAATCCTTGCCAATAATGCTTTTAAAGGTAGCCCTTGTTTTCTTGCCTTCTACACATTCATGACAAGGTTTATCTTTGACGTACTTGACATTTGGGGCATCACGTACTAAGTTCATTAAAAATAATTTATTAATAGTTTTGTAATTAATATGTGCTAGTTTCTTGTGCCATTGGTCACCAAGCGACGCACTATCTTTTATTAAAAAGCATACTGGTATAGAAGAGTCTATACAAATGAAATTTAAGTAAAATATGTTTCTGCTTCGAGTGCTTGATTCGTTCTTTTATATTTGTAAAAGAGTTTAAAAAGTAGCAGAAAATGAATATAAAAATCCTAATTCTAACCAATTTTGATAAGAAAAAAGACTATAATAACGGCTAGAAATTTTGATAAAAATGAAAATTAGGCAAGTAGTTTTTCATTTTAAAGAATAAGTTTCACAATTTTAACTCATACACGCACACACGCAATATGAAAATGAAAACATAAATACATAAGATTGGTGAAAAGGAGCCCATCAGAGATAATTCAGAGCATGTAAGGAGGAAAAACTAATGATTTTTATTACAAAATAAGTTGATTACAAGTGCCTAAACAAATAAACTTAAGAAGGAGGGGGGGGGGAATAAATTCCTTATCAAGCACTAAGCAAGCTCCAAACGGTAGCCCTTGTGAACAAAATGGTTCAAAAATTTGGAACCCTTAACTCATACAACAGCTGCCCTTTTATAAGCAAAAATTTCCAAGGACACGCCCTCCGACACGGGCGTGTCGGGGGGCATGTCAGCACTATTCAATAGCTGATTTCGGTGATCTGACGGCGATTTGACGTTGCGGCGGAAAACGCGGCTGTCACGCCCCAGGTCACGGGCGTGACAGTGGGCGTGTCGGGGAGGTTGAACTGGGTGTCGTCTGCGTCAAAAGTCACCTGAGGCAGTTTGTCGGGCCAGGTGGAGGAGTCACACCCTAGGGCACGGGCGTGACTAGGGGCGTGTCGGTTGGTCGATGATCGTCGTGCGAATTGTGTCGAGATTGAAATTGTCGAGCGGAAAATGTCGAGAGCAAGTGACACAGGCATGTCGGGTTGGCTTACACGGGCTTTATCAAGCACTTATCAGCGTGAAAGTCAACTATATATCCTTTATCACAGAGTTGGCTTATGCTTATAAGGTTATGTTCCAAACATTCAACGTAAGCCACATTTGAGTAGGATACGTTACCGTTTGTAATCATACAGTAGCCTTTAGTGATTCCACGTCTGAACCACCAAAGATGACCTTTGGTCCGTTCACGACTAGAGTAAAATTCTGAATCAGGATTCTTGTCCCGGTCATATGCCGAGAGCATCCACTGTCCAAATACCAGATTGACGTTTTGGTGGCCTTTGGATATTCCTGCAAACAAAATCAGTTTGCCTTAGGAACCCAAATACGTTTGGGTCCTTGGTCACGGGTTAGAATACTCCCCCTACGAGTATTAACATCATGAGCGGTCTTTCTCATATTGCCAACATGAGAGGGCGTAGTATTTTTGGGATTAAACCAGCAATCGATGGCAAAGTGACCAGTCTTGCCACAACACCAACAGTCAAATCTGTTGTATCTTTGCCTTATATTCTCCTGCTTGACCTTTTGAAATTGAGATCTAGTAGGAGCAGCATTCTTGGAGGTGGATGCCTCATGATGATAACAATCACATGGCTTGTTTTCCTTCACTGGCTTTTCTACAGCAGGCTTTGCCTTTGGTGCCTTCTTAAAGTTACGACCATCACTTTAAGGGCCATAGCTCTTAAGAATAACTTCTTCATAAGGTGCCTTAAAGACACTTTCACCAAAGTTTCTGTGGCGAGTCCATCCTTGATAGCGCGACTTTGGCTCTATATAAGTAGGCATAGCAAAGTGTCCGTAAGATGAGTCGACATCAAACTCGTTTGACGGAAATATGACTTTTTTAAACAAGGTCTGATCTTGAGGGGCTTTCCCCTTCTCTTTGGATAAGGCCTTTTAGGCGGCCTTATTCTTCCGTTGGGCCTTATTTCTCCTAGAGGATTTACTAGGAGCTTTTTCATGGCCTAGCCCAGCACCCTTGGCCTTTGCTGAGAATTCAATAATAAATGGAAGAACTGTCTTGGGCTTCGAGAAACTTTCAACAAGTTTCTTTTCAGCGGCAAGTTGTGCTTCTAGTTCCTTGATGATTTTCTCTTTGAGATCAAGGTGCTCAAGAGATTTGTTATATTCTTCAATAGCATTATTGAAGTTCTCTTCGAGTGAGTCAGTCTTTGTGACTTTCTCTCTCAAGACGCTCTCTTCCACTTTGAGAGACTTTATCTCTTTAGCCTAAGTTTTCACGACTCGACGACATTTGTCGTAAGCCATGATTAACTCCTTATATTCGGCCATGAGTTCTGACTCATCATCAGAAGTGATATCCTTACAATCATGTTCAGAAACTTCAGAATTTGAAAGAGGAGTGTGAGAGTTTACCTTCCCAGCGAATTGGGGCTCTTGTTCATCATCTGTTTGAGCCATGAGTCCAAAATAGGCTTCTTCTTCTTCACTCAACTCAGATGAGTTAGAGTCACTAAGAGTCCTGCCCTTTTTGTCCATTAAGCTCTTCTCTGTCCTCTTCTTGTTGTACGAGGACTTCTTTTACTCGCTTCTACCACCCTCCTTCTTCTTGTGAGGGCAGTCAACGATGACGTGTCCTGGCTTCTTACAACAATAACAAATAATGTCAGTAGAAACATGTTTATTCTATTTAGAAGTGTACCTGTCATGGCTGCTTGAGCCTTTTCATTGACGATCACTATCATGTCGTGATCTTCTATAGGAGGCATCCTTGCCTTTCCATTGCTTCTTCTTGTTCAGGAATTTCTTGAACTGTCATAAGAGTAGTGAGAACTCTCCTTCTGATAGCTCAGAGCCTGAGGTGCTTGGCTCCGAGGTTTCTTATTCACTAACTTCTTGTGTTGGAGTAGGAGGGACAAACTTTGTCTTCTTAGAGGTGTCTGCCTTTAAAGCAACAGACTTCTCTTTGAATGCAGACCTGCTCTTCTCTTCTTCAGCATTTCTGGTGTTGAGTTGAAGCTCATATGACATAAGCTTCCTAAAGAGATTATGAGGGTCTGTCTCGGCCAGTTTTCCAAACTCCCTTATGGCACAGACCTTGTTATCCAATTCCTTAGTTAGGGATCTCAAGAATTTATCATTTAATTCTCCATTAGAGAAGACTCTGCCATAGACCCTTAGCCCATTCACCATCTTGAAGAAATTCTCAAAGGTGCCAGCAATGGTATCTTTGTTTCCTTGTCGGAAAGCTTCATACTTATGATTAAGAAGGGATCTTCTATCATCCCTCACTTCTTCTGTACCTTCCATTAAGGTAACTAGTGACTGCCACATCTCTTTTGCAGACTGGCAGTGAATCAGGTTTTGCCGCATTGAATCATCGACTGCACTTGCTATAATATTTTTTGCCTTTTTGTCTAATGAAACAAGTGCAATCTCATCCTTATCTATATCCATAAGTTTCTTTTGGACTTTCTTGGTTGGATTTATAGTGGAGATTGCCATGGGAATATAAGGACATTCTTCAACTATCATGAACATCCATGGATCCATAGCTTCCATAACGAACTTGATTCTCTCTTTCTTCATGGAAAAATTATTTTTGGTGCATAAAGGAAGCTTGGCAAAATCTTTAGCCTTGTCCATTTTTCGTAGATCTCAAAAGGCAACTATTGAAGGATTTGATCAAGGTGTTAACTTTTTAACGATGAACCTCGCTCTGATACCAATTGAAAGTTTATAGTTGCCTACCTAAATCACCTAGAGGGGGGTGAATAGGTGAGATGTGCTTCTTTTTGCAGAATAAAAATTTCAAACCAATGCACAGATCTATCTACCAATTAATCACAAACGAGACAAGATTTATAGTGGTTCTCCAACCTTGGGTACATCCACTTTTCCTCACCGATCTAGAAATACACTAGACTCGGCTACTCCACTATCTTGGATTGAAAATCAATCTTACCCTCGGAACAATGTTCCTACAATCTCGATCCACAAAACGGATCTACACTCGGAAAGTAAAACTTCCTACAATCTCGGAGACAAAAGCTCCCACACTCGAAGAAATTTCTCCTACAAGAATGCAAGAAATTTTGTATAGAAATACAAACAGTAATTCCTTTTTCAGATCTGCAATAGTTGGCCAGAAATTTCTTCTTCTAGGCTTTGCGGCTTTATCAGAATGATGAAGAGAAATCTCGACAAGATTGGATCTGAAACCTCTTGGCTTCACACGATCGATCGAATCAGAAGATGAGGAGTTGAGCAAATCTTGATCTGAATCCTCTAAAGGCGAAACCTTAGCCGGTAGGGAATCAGCGACGGCGGCAGCGACGATTTTCGTTTCTTGGAGAGAGAAAGAGAAAAACAGAAAAACACGGGGGTGCAAAACTTCTGAATATTCTCTTAGAATAATCTTCTTAGAATTATTAGGGTTTGTTGGCTTAGACAAGACCATTTATAGGATCAAAAAAGATTAGACATAATTAAGTCATTATGAGATACATGTGGACCAATCACGTCAAGGTTCATAAAGAATTCTGTTATTCTGGACTTAACAAAATTTTCGGAAAAATCGAAGTAAAATACTCGAGAGAGAAAGGACTACTCGAGTACATTGCAACACTACTCGAGTGGGTAGAGGATGACTACTCGAGTATATAAGAAAACTACTCGAGAGAGAATGAGATAGTTACTCGAGTACATGGAGTCAACTACTCGAGTAAATAAGAAAACAACTACTCGAGTATCAAAAATGACATACTCGAGTACTTGAGTAGTTACACGAGAGGTGGAGTGGATTACTCGAGTATAAGGAAAACTACTCGAGTAGATGGGAATGAACTACTCGAGTGGTTGAGAAACTAATCGAGACAAGGACTTAGAAAATTTCTGGAACTGGAATACTGGACTACTCGAGTATAGAAGTTGAACTACTCGAGACGAATAGAACTACTCGAGTATATGGAAATGACTACTCGAGTAATTCACTTAGAGAAATTTTCTGGAATATAATTCTGGGTTACTCGAATATTAATTCTGGACTACTCGAGTAGTAGATGAACTACTCGAGTACATGACTTAGACTACTCGAGTAAGTAAGAATTACACGAGAGTCAGAATTCAATTACTCGAGACAGAAGATAAAACAACTAGAGTACTATACAATACTACTCGAGTATTTAACTTAGAAAACTTTTGAGGAGAAAAATTTTGTAAACCCGAGAAGAGAAAGGAAACTACTCGAGTAGTTGTCTTAACTACTTGAGAGCCATAATAGACTACTCGGGATATACCATACCTACTCGAGTAAGAGTATTATTACTCGAGTATGAACTCAACATTTTACTCGAGTAAGTATAGAACTACTCGAGTATAATACTTAGGAAATTTTCTTGACAGATTTTTTTTCTATTTCTTCTTCTTCTAAGGTGAGACCAGCATCAAGTCTTTTCACTTAGTCCTAGAGTTTGAATATGAAGTGTATCCTAATGGAGAGGCTACACATGAGTCAACAACTTAGATCACACAATGAGGGATTACATTGTATGGTCTTGTGTTTGGTGACCCATTGTAGACTGACATTGGTCTACACTTCCCATAAGAATCCTGCAAACACATAACTCAAACCAAGCATCAAATACAACTTAATTCATCTTAGTTCAAGGATGACTTCATCAAATTTGGGTTAGTGTGGATACAATACCCAACACTCGCCTTGGCAAGATCACAAAGATATATCTAACACATATACATTAGTCCTCGCCCCCGACCAGATTGGTGGTCCTCCCCTTCTTTGCCTGACAGGCCCTAGAAGCCCTTCCCGAACAGCGCGTCCAGAGTGTCTTCCTTCTCGCTGGGAGGAATTGCCGAGAACAGGCTCGTCATTAGGTCCCGGGCCGAGATCTCCTCTCATCCCTCCACCAGCACTCCAGTGTCCTTCATCATCTGGAGGGTGCATTCGGTGGCCTGGATGGAGTTGATCCGCAGCCTCTCGGCGAGGTCGGCCTCGCCAAAGATCTTCGACCTCTTGTAGGGGAGGGTAGGATCGGAGTCGCTGACTGAGAAGAAAATCGCCGCTTGGCAGCGGACCTCGTAGCTGAGGTTCTTGTTCTCGTCCTTCAGCTTTGTATTCGCCCCCTCCAGCTCGGCAAGTCGGGCGCATAGCTGATTGATCTCCTCCCCTTGCTCGGCATTGCGAGCCCACAACTCCCCGATAGCCTTGGCATCCTGGCAAAAAAGAAGAATTCGTTAGCATCAACGCAAAATATTTCAAGTAAAAGAGGGAAGAGGAAGCCCGATACTCACCAATCCACCAGCGGCCTGGGTGAGAAGACCCTTAGCGATGCCGAGCTATCTCTCCTGGTCGGCGACCTTGTCTTTGGTGATGTCGCAGGCCTGCTCAGCTTTTTGAAGTTGGTTACTGAGTCCGAAGCTGCGGCGGACCAGCATGTGATGAAGCTCCATGGCTCGCAGGTGGGCCTGCAGGTCCTCATGGCCGAGCTGCCGCAGGGTCATGCCTTGTAGGCCTCGGCGTCTTCCCGGCCATAGATGCCGAAGCCGAGGGAATAAGCGTGACCAGTGGCGGGCTCGCGGTCATGCCAGGAGGGATGAAGGGTGGAGATGGAAACCCGGTGGTCCAGCTCGTCCCACTACACCATGGGCTCGCCTACCGAGTCCTTCCACTGCCCCAAGGCTGAAGAGGGGATTCTTTTTCGGCACGCCACGCTCGCGAGTTGTCCTCTTCACTGAAGGAGGTGGAGAAATCGCCGCAGGGGGAACAGAGGCCTCGCCTCCCTTCCGCCTCTTGCTAGTGATTTCCTTCAGAGGGCTCTCCGGTGACGCGTCGGGGAGGCCTTCAGGAGAGCTCATGTATTTGGGGTTGGATTGATGTTGTTGTTGTTGTTGTTGTTTCGCCCGCAGAGCTAGCAGGGCTCTCAGCATATTTTTGGGTAGTTGTTGGCGATGGTGCGAGACCGATCCCGCATCCTAAGATCGCCTCTTGCTGGAGGAGGGTTGGGAGAAGGCCGCCTAATCTTGGCAGGCCTCCACCACTGCCTTCTCACGAGCAAGAGGGTCCAGATATAACCCCGAGTCCGCAAATGCTGGGTTCATGGAGATCAGCCGCTCTCCTGCATAAAGTAACTTAGAAAAATTTCGTTGGCAAATATGGCGAGCTGAGCAGCAGAGTAGAAAATACCTTCGCCGGGTAGGACGGGGCAGAGCACGTCGAGGCCCCTTCACAGGAAGGCGACCTCGAAGTCCTTGTGGAGGTCGACATTGTTGCAGGACACGGCTGGGGGGCGGTACAACTCCTCGGCCTTCTGCTATGGCGAGTACGAGATGTTGCCAAGATCACCATTAATAAAGGCGATCTTGGTCATCCAGTTGTGGTTCTTGTTCGCGATTTCGCGGACTTTGATCAGCGAGCCCCCGAAATAGGTGACCCCATCCGGCGTCGCCTTGTAGGAGAAGAGTTTCCTGAATACTGTCAGGTTGAACTCAATCCTCTCTCGCCGGAGATAGCTCGCGAACGCCACCATCATGGCGATGGCGTTGGAATTCAGCTGCGCGGGCACCGCGCCATAATATTTCAGAATCTTCTAGATCTCTGGACAGAGGGGGAGGCGCAACCCCACCTCAAAGTGAGAGATGGGGAAGGAGAGATCGTCATCATAGAAGGTATTGATGGACTCCCCCTGCCTCAGTCGGCGTGCCTCGAAGCATGGCGACACATGCTAGCCACAAACTCAGCGAGCTCGTCCTCGCTGGTGTGCCCTTCAAAGAAGCAGTAATCAGTGAAGTGCTGGGGGCACTTGGTGCGGTCGTCGGCATCAGGGTTGGTCTTGCCCATACTCACAGAAGAAGAAGTGGAGCACGAGTAAGAAAGAGAAAAGTGCAGGAAGAAAGAGAAAGTGAGCAGTTAATATAGTGTATAGGGTAGGTGAGATGGGGTGGATATTTATAGGAAAAGACATCGGGGGGAAGGCTGTCCAATCAGCCCAGCTCGCCGCCCCAGCTCGCCACCCCGGCTCGCCACCCCAGCTCGCCGACTTCCGATGCATCGCATCTCACGCGAGTTGGAAATAAGAGAACACATTTGTTTATTATTTGATCACCAAACACCATTCTAAGAATGTTCAAAAGTTATTACAGGAACCATGTGAAGGAATACAAAAAGCAGAGCGCGCGGGCAGGGAGAACTAGAAGGCGAGTACCGGTCGGCTCGGCGATGGAGCCGCTCTTTTCTATCTACCTCGGCCTCGCACCCCTCGCCCCCCAGGCTGCCGCGTGCGGAGGAACTCGCAGATCCGCCCCGAGTTCCGCTGCGCCGCTAGGAGGCCCTCGTCGATTTCGTCCAGGAGCCGGGAGGGAGACAGCAACTCGCGAGCCTGGCCGCCTCGCACCTCGTCAGCAAGCCGAGCATAGTCTCGCTGTAGCATCTCATTGACCTCTTGCACCTCGCGCAGCCCGTACACGACCTTCTTGAATAGCTTGGCCCCCTCCTCGCGAGCTCATCATCCTCCATGTCAGGGCCCAAGTAGGAATCTATCGAGTTCGGGGTGGGGGAAGGGAGAATAATTAGCTGACCGTGAGGTCTCCTCGGCCGCGGATTGGCTGGGGGGAGCTGTGAAAGTGATGAATATCAATAACGGGACCTCTCCACGAAAAGCATGTCGCAGGAATCTAAAGCCAACCATACCTAATAAGCTCGGTAGGTCCAGGAAAGTGCGGGGAGGTGCGAATCTCAAGTACTTCTCATGGACTGGGCGGCGCGTTCCCGACGAGAGGAGGTCGAATCCCGGGATGAGGATGGCCTCCATGACTGTCCCCGTGGTTTCAACATTGTGCTGGGGAGTAGAAGCGCGAACTAGCGAGATCGAACTCTGCGCGCCCAGCCCCAAGGTCCCGAAGGGAGGCGACGGGTCCCAGGGGCGATTTTCCAGAGTTCTAAACTACGAGTCCCCAACTATGTCTTTGGCTCGCGAGGAGGGGTCTCGCGGCGCGACGCCTCCGCCCCCGTCCAGCTAGCTATCCGGGCCGTCGCAGATTTCAAAAATATTCTTGCCCTTTTCAGGGGCAGGCAGAGTGGAGGAGCCGGTCTCGTGCTCCAGGGTGGTCCTCAAGTCATCATAAATGGGCTCAGCCGCTTGAGAAAACGGTTTCACTCTCTTGGACTTGGGCTCGACAGAATCAACTTGGGGGGCACTGGGTGGAACCAAAGTGAGGGCGGCCACGCGAGCAGCTGAGGTCTGACGAGCCCGCGCGAACCGTTCTTGGACCTCTTTTGGGATCGGCATCTTGGCGGGGTTAGAGCAGAGGGAATGACATGAGTTAGGCAGGTATACAGGTGTATATATATAGCCGCAGGTGGACCCCACCCGAAGATTCCCTCCAGTCCACCCCGCACTCGCAGAACACTTGGGGTTGGATTTTTCTTTCCGAGCTTTGCAAGCTCAAAAAGAGCGGGGATTATGTACAATCCCATATCCGGTGAGTGAGGTCGCCAGGCACCAGACCGGTCGGTTCAAATCGTCTAAGCAGCAGGCGAGCCCAGCAGAGGAATCTGAAGGCAGCAGACGAGCTCGACATGGAAAAGCCGAACCCGAGCTCGGCATTCGTCGACCGCGAGCTCGGCATTCGCCGAGCTAAGTCAAGATTCGTCGAGCGGAGGTCGACTAATGGAGGCCGACCGATGGGAAAGCTCGTCGTCCTAGCTCGTGCTCGCACAAAGGAGCTCAGCAACTACGTGCGAGCTGGATCTGCTGAGGTCGCCGAGCTCCCTGACTCGGCCAGGTCTATGAGGTACTTTTTACTATTTTGCCCCGCTGGTCTGCCCATAGCCCTTCAAAACAGTGGAGTTTGGCTGTTGGCAGACCCAGCAAAGGGTATTTTGGTAATTTCATGTTAGTTATGTTTGGTTATTGGCAGTTCAAATTCTGAAATCTATAAATAGGACCCAAGGGGTACCCCAGAAGGCACTCATCTTGTGCTCCCTTGCTCCAACTCTCCAGTGCTTTCTGAGGGTACCTTAGCTCGGCCTTTGGCTAAGGAGGGGAAGCGCTCTCAGATCTTCCGGGTGTGTTGTGGGTCCTCCCCGCCGAGCCCTTGGGTCAGTTCTTTCCTATTTTCCTTATTATTTTGCTTGCAGGAGCGAATTAGGTGCGCGATCACCCCTTCCCCGAGGGTGAACTCCACAGGAGACCGAGGAATCAGTTTCAACAACTACTTCAATACTCTCACTGCTGCCATCTACACACCCCATGACTCTGAAATCTACACAATTATCACATAGTTTTCTCCGGCATACGAAACATACAACAACACTAATCCAGAACAACCCATCCGGATGGGCTTCACACAACATGCCTATTGTATACTCTGATTCTGGATCTAAATGCAAACTAACGGGGATATACGGATCAACCTGTAAGTAAAATGCTTCCCATGCATTCGTGGAGCGTCTACCCTCAAATGCCAAAATGAAGGACTTCACATGTCCAACGAAGAGGATCGTTACCCTTGATGTACGTTTTGGCGCTATGAGAGAAATCCAGACGATTGAAAATGACCGCTCCAACCTTGCCTCCACAAATTCGAACTCGCCTTGCGAATCAAAGCTCTGAATCCCAAATGGTGGCGAAGTCTCTCTACTGGCGCTGTTGCTCCTCCTCCAAGAAAACCAGACCAAACTCTACAATTACAGAATAATGAAGAGGAAACGGCCGAATCAGGAATATATATAAAGCTACCGCCACGCGGTATCACCTCATTTCACATGTAACTGCCTAGGCCATCCAATCACAGGCCGACACGTGGCCATACCGTTACAGATTCACAATCGTCGTGCGATAAGATGCTAACGTCGCACAACAGCCGCCATCAGTTACAACACGACACCCTTTGTTATCACTGCGCGCTAACTGCTACTGTCGTGTGGTAGGACCTCGAGAGCCTCATCAATTAAATTGACCTAGCTATTGCCAGCGATACCACCATCACCGGGCGCTAGCTTCGCGAGAGCTCTTCTAGATTAATTCCCCGGCTTCCGTCGGCGGTAGAACTATCGCTGCATGGTAAGTCCAGCGTTGAGTGGACTCAATGATCTCGACGCTCTCAACATTGCCAACGATATCATTGGAGCTACCATCGTGCGGTAACTTGCTACCGTCAGGCGGTAACATCTATATAATCATTTCCTGCCTTAGGAGAATTGGGGCGTGACAAATGTCCCCCACTTAAAGAATTTCGTCCCAAAATTAAGTCGTGCAAGAAACTATAGAATTAAATCAACTTTTAAACTGCGTACCTCAATTGAATAACTCGGGGAACTCTGACTTCATGGTTTGCTCCCGCTCCCATGAAAGCTCCTATCGGCCACAGTTGTCCAACCGGACCTTAACCATCCTGATCTCTTTATTACGAAGTCGCTTAACTTCTACATCCTCAATTCGAATGGGCCTGACCTTCATTATCAACCTACTATCAACCAGTACTTGATTTGCAGCCATCACTTGTGTAAGCTCTTGCACCGCCTTGCGCAACACTGATATATGGAATACGTCGTGTAGAACACTAAATTTCGTTGATTACTTCAATCAATAAGTTGTTTCGCAAATTTGCTCCAGTATCTCAACCGGTCCAAGATATCTCAGACGTAGCTTCTTCAAGCGTCGAGCCATTGAGACACCCTTGAAAGGCTTAATTTTCAAATTTACCCAATCGCCCACGACGAACTCAACATTGCTGTGTTTGGCGTTATACTACTTATCCTGCCTATTCTGAGTAACTAGCATCTGCTCACTGATTGTTCGTATAATTGAAGTCGCGTCGTCGACTTCCTTTCGCTTATACAGCTTTGACTAACTCGTCTCCAACCAAGTCAACAGAGTACGACACTTCCTACCGTATTGGGCCTCGAAGGGTGTCATTTGAATGATCGTATGGTGTTTATTATTATAAGCAAACTCAATCATATACAGGTGATCTTCCCACCTCTTACTGAAATCCAGGGCATACATACAAAACATGTCCTTCATCGTCCTGTTGACCATCTCGGTCTGACCATCCATCTGCGGATAAAAGGCTGTGCTGAGCTTCAGCTTGGTTCCTAACAGTTGATACACCAACCTCTATTCATTGGATGTGAAGTACCCATCTCAATCACTGACGATGCTACGGGGCACACCGTGTAGTCATACAATATTATCTACACACAACTTTGCCAGTTTGTCAACTGAATCTTCCTTCATATTTGTATGGAGTGTGACACTTTCGTTAAATGATCTATGACCACCCAGATAGCATCATTTCCCCTTTGCAATCTCGGCAACCCATGCACGAAATCCATGGAAATATCGTCGAACTTCCACTATAGTATAGGCAAAGATTTCAAGAATCCTACGGGCTTCTGGCACCCTGCCTTCACCAAGGCGAATGTTTGACATTTTGTCGCATAAAGTGCTATGTCCTTCTTCAGTCCCGGCCACCAGAATTGCTTTTTCAAGTCTTTGTACATCTTTGTGCTCCCCGAGTGAATCGAGTACTTAATATGTTGAGCCTCGTACATCAATTCCTCCCGTAGCTTATCCACACTTGGGATGCACAAATGACTATCCTTCCACAATAACCCATCGTCGACAGTAAATTGGGCATTTGACCCATCCAAAGCCTCAGCCATGAACCGCTTCATGCTGGCATCCAACTCCAAAGCCTGCCGGATCCGATCAGCCAGGTCATACTGTACCTCTGTACATTTCAACTGAGCTTCAGTACCAGACCTCTTATCAATACAAGAGATCTCTAAGGCCTCTAAATCTCGAACGAGACGCTCGTCATGCACCAACAACCTATTGGCAACCGCGAAAGCTCTGTGAATTAATGAATCTGCAACCGCATTATCTTTCTCAGGCATATAGTGTATCTTGAAGGTGTATTCCCCAAGGAACTCCATCCACCTCCGCTGTTGCATGTTTAGGTCCTTCTGATCTAGTAAATACTTCAGGATCTTATGGTCGGTATAAATATCAAACTTCACACCATAAAGGTATTGCCTTCAAAGCTTTAGAGCGAATATCACGGCCGCCAACTTCAAGTCGTGGACTCGATGATTCCTCTCATGCCCCATCAACTGGCGCAAGCCATACACTATTACACTCACATGCTATAGCAAAACACAGCCTAGTCCACTACCATAGGCGTCACTGTATATCTCAAAGCCTTCTGCCACACAAGGCGAACATAAAACATGTGCTGTGGTCATACAACTTTTCATCTCTTCAAAAGCTTGCGCGCACGCCGGAGACCAGAAAAAATTCTGATCATTCCTTGTTAAGGTCGTGAGGGGTAATGTTATCCGCGAGAAGTTCTCGACGAAGCACCTGTAGTAGCTGGCAAGCCACAAAAAACTCTAGAATTCCGCCACCGAAGACAATACATGTCACACTCGTATCGCAGCAATCTTTGTCGGATACACTGCAATTCCCTTACCGCTAACAATATGACCAAGGAATGACACCTAAGAAAGTCAAAACTCACACTTCGAGAACTTGGAATATAGCTTACTGCTTCTCAAGGTTTCCAAAACAGTCTGTAAATGTTCCGCAAGATCAAACTCTAATTGGGAGTACACGAGGATATCATTAATGAACACTATCACGAACCGATCCAGATATTTCCTGAATGTTTGGTTCATCAAGTCCATAAACACGGATGGCGCATTAGTCAACCCAAAAGGCATGACCGTAAACTCATAATGCCCAGAATATGTACTAAATGCCGTCTTGGGGGTATCGCTTTCCCTGATTCTTAGCTGATAATAGCTAGACTTCAAATCTAGCTTCGAATACACTGTTGACCCAACCAGTTGGTCGAACAGATCATCGATCCTCAGGATCTGGTACTTGTTTTTCTGTGTTAACTTATTCAACTCCTGATAGTCGATACATAGCCGCATACTTCCATCTTTATTCTTCACGAAGAGGACCGGGGCACTCCAAGGTGACGAACTTGGATGCACATACCCCTGCTCTATCAATTCTTGAAGTTGTGCCTTCAACTCTGTTATTTCCCTCGGTGCTAAGAGGTAATGTGACCACGACACGGGTTTGGCACCTGGAACCAAATCGATGGTGAATTTGATCTCTCTCTCTAAGGTGTATTTCCAGGGTGATCTTCAGGAAACACGTCAGCAAACTCTGACACCACTAGAATACTGACTAATCCTGGCATGGTCTTCTTAGACTCAAGTAGAGTGAAGAACAACTCCACACCCTCATGAATAGCCTTAACTACTTGAAGAGCATACATCATCGTCTTGCTCGACCTCTTAATTCCGGATAAAGTAATTTCTATACTTGTGTTTAACCCCAACTTGACCGTCTTCAAACTACAGTTGACGAACGAACGTTTCTCCGAGAGCAAATCCATGCCAAATATTACATCGAACTCTATTATCGGTAGTAGTGATACTTCCAAGTCAAACGTTTGACTTCCTATCAACACTTTCACGTAACAGACTCTATCAGCACGCATCGAACACCTGTTCGGTAGCAACACATCCTACTTGTCCTTTGCCACTGAAGTAGACACTCCGATTCGTGACACGAAGTCCACAGATAAGAAGGAATGTGAAGCTCCTTTATCAAACAGTGCTCAAGCCAGACAGTCCATAATTATGATAAATCCTAAAACATAACAGTCATACAACCAAAGCATAAGGCACAAGGTATAAAAAGTACTAATGTTAAAAACTAGCTTATACCTGTCACCACATCGCCTTGTTTGATGACCTCCTGCATACACACACTAATATGTCATCAATAGCTCTTGATGGAAGCACAAACACTACACTTAAACTGATTTCACCTCTAAATAACTCAAAGAATCTTTCTTCATAGTTAAGTAGGAGTTTTGCCGGAGCATCTGCAGTTATCCCCTGCTGACGTGGCATCATGAAGTGCATTTTACCTTACTCTGATATACCTTTATTGACGGTGAAAAATGCGGGTTGTGACACCAAGGTTGTGGACTCTCGGTTGGGCTGGATCTTGATAGGATGCGTTTGACTCCAACGCCTTTCCCTTTTCAACGTAAGTTTCTCAAGTCTTTTTATCTGATCTAAGAGGGCCACTACGACACTTTTGGGCTATATTCCCCGGCTTGCCTCAAGTAAAACAGTGAATGGGGACTCTACGTCCAGACGACGCACCAGAAGTAACTGAAGAAGAAGCCGGTCCAGAAGGCTTGGCCTTCTTGTTCCACTTCCTGTAACCATACTTCACCGATCTCGGTACTTTGAACTTCGGGCTCTTCACTGATAAATACTTCCTGCTATGAACCCTCTTCATATCCTGCTCCAACAATGTAGCTGTATTGACCAGATCCAGAAAGCTCTGCGTCATCGGACCTGAGAGTAGCAACCTCAGATCGTCACACAGTCCTTCATAAAATAAGTTGGTCTTGCGCTCCCCATCCTGAAAACTAGAGCCAACATATCGTCCCAATCTTGTAAACTCATGTAAGTAGTCATCCACGCTACTCTCACCCTGAGTCAACCTATGAAACTGATTATCCATCGCTATTTTCTGCGTTGTCGGGATAAACTGTACCAGAAATAATCTAGTGAACTCCTCCAACGAGATGTCAGTGAGTTGTCTCCCATCCAGATGATGCAGCTCTAACTCATCCCACCACAGCCTTGCTACTCTTCTGTCTACCCATCCAGATGATGCAGCTATTATAACCTTCTGCTACTCTTCCGTCTCAGTATTCATCATGACTATCTTGACCCTATATAGCCAGTCCAAGACTTGAGTTGGGGTTCTAGTCCCCATAAACATTGGTGGATTAAAGCTCATCACATGCTTTAATGTTTCTCTATCGCTCTCCTCTACACAGCGGACTTTGCCGCTCCCTGATCCACTACCATAGGTTCCGCTATGCCAAGGGTAGGTGGCTATACTTGTCGTCCTGGTTGTGCATTATTCATAGATAACACTGCTTCTGCTATCATCCATATGGTTTCAGCAGAAGGATGGGTCGTAGTCACGTCGTTTGGTTGACTACTCTTCGAAGAGTGTTGTTGCAACAACCCTGCACCGCTCCTAGTCACCTATAAATGTAAAAACAATCAATCAGGTGATAAACGGATTGCCAAAACGCAATCATAGGAACACTCAGGTTCCCCAGACATGTGTATTTTCATTCCTAAGTGGACATTCATGGGTTCTTTTTATGTTATAACGGTAACACACATAAAAGTGATAACCAACCCCTAAAAGAATTCTCCCACGAATTCGAATAAGAAAAACTGACACCAGAGTGTGATACCAACTTGTCACATCTCTATCCGTCAGGAAGCATATAATAGTAGGTTTATCCAGGGCCTGATGGCATATACTATAGACAGACTAAGGAGTTATTAATTGAAACAATCATCCAACACGTGTCCTAGAATAGAGTACATTCTAGCAGAAGTAATTTTAGACGTTATGAACATAACCAATAATAACATGAATGTCCACTAAACAACATCAGGAATGAAAAACCAAATACACAAATATTCTCGGCCTTAAGGCCTTACAATGTTTACTCAAATGTTAATGTTTTCCAAACATCAGCACGCAGGCCGTCCACACATGAGCAGTAAGATAAACACTAGCTATTCACTTTCACCTTCGAGGGCGAGCTTAGCAATCCTGGGCTCCAGCCTGCTATTTACCACTTGGTTCCACCGCACCTAAAACCAATATCCCACCACAATGGTGGCAAACAAAAGCAACCATCAGCATTATCTGACCAAATTAAAACGACTCCACCCCTCACTCGGGGTGGCTGTGCTCCTTCCCTGCAGGCATTAGTATCAATAATAATATAGCAACAGAAGGTGCAAACTAAGCAACATTCACCACAAGCGTTGGCACTGCTGACCAAACGCCCTATGCACTTAGGAAATATTATCCGTGTGCCGAGATTTCAGGCCCCACCACCGTTCTCACAATGGTATCTATGAGCATTAAAAGACTTCCCAGGGTCGGTGCCAAAGTCTCTCTCTCTATGCTATGACAAAGTCAAGGCGCTTCCTATCGAATACATGCCAATGACTTACTCAAATTTGAACGCAATAGAGTGGGTGCAGCTCAGGCGATGCTCATTTCTCACATCGTCATGAGCCAAAAGCCGAAACCTTCATGGCTGATACATGATGCGGGTTCAACATCCCCTTGCCCATCACAACACGCATAACCATGTTATGCCCAAGGCTGGCACACACAACCACCAAAGCTGAGCAGATTAAGCTCACCCTCCAACATAAGCCCCCCAGGTCTCCACGAGACAGGCCTCACAATAATAGCCCTCAGGTCTCCATGAGACAGGCTTCTCAACAATACATAGCTCACAGGGAGCTACCGTTGGCGGTAGAACTACCACTGTGCGGTAGTGGTAAGACTATCGTTTCTTCCCCTTTCTTGGGTGTTTTCCCGAAAAAATACCTCTAGTACTCTCACTACAGTCATCTGCACACCCCGTGACACCGAAATCTATAGGATTATCACGGAGACTTCTCCAACATACGAAACATGTTGGATCTTACGGTGCCCTTACAGGGGGGGGGGGTGAATAAGGGTTCTTTTTAATTTTCTTAAATTCATACAAACTTGATTGATGAATAAAACAATATAATTAGACAATGGTAATGTATACTAGCTATAACAACAATGATATATTTCAAAAAAGATAAATTGAATACAAAGTGTCTCTATAGAGATAGAGACAAAGGCTTATGAAACAAACAATTAACTTGTGTTCGCCGGTTCTTCTACCAAGAACCGGCAGGTTAAAGCGTATCTCTTCCTAGATCTTGCTACTAGCCTCCCCTAGATCTAATCATTATCTAGACGCTGTATATAAGGCAACGATTTCTCCCTAAGCCGTACAAGGACTTGGACGCCACTCACAAGGCGGCGATTCTATCCTAAGCCACACAAGGACCTAGACGCCAATCACAAGGCCACGATTTCCCCTCTCGATTACAATGAGAACAAAATAGAAACAAGAAGAAAACAAATTGAACACTTTAGGCTAGACACTCCCTTCAAACAATGCGCTGAAGATGCCGATGAATCCTTGCTAGAGTTGCTTTGAATGCTACGAACGTGCCGTCAATCTTCCGCGCTTTGGCCGTCTTGAGATTATGGAGTATCTCTGAGATCTGGAGCTCTCTGAATCATCTTTGCAGGAAAGTACACTCCAGGTAATCAAATTCGTGATTTCCACAAGCAATGAATAGCTTTTATATTTTGGTGATATCGCCTGGCGACACTGGGTATCGCCACCTGGCGTTATCGGTAACTGCTGCCACGTGTCCCACGAACTCCTCATTTTCGCATCGCAGATACGTTGAGCATCCAATCGTGCACTATCGCCTAGCGATACTAGATATCGCCGTCTGGCGATAGTGATGTAACGGATGCCACGTCGCCCACGAGGTTCGTCGAACGTCGAACGAAAATGCATCGAGTGGCGCTATCACTTGTTGGCGTTACTCAATATCGCCTAGCGATATCTACCGAACTCAATTCTGATCCGATTCATCACCAAAAAGATATTAAAGATAGACCTGTGTTATCTAAACACCAAAAACACCCAAAAATCAAATACAAGCAAGATTTGTTATTAGCAAAACAGGAAGCGTGGAATGCATGCTCCAAAAATCTCCCCCTTTTGGTAATAACAAATCTATTAAGAAAAAAATCATGAATGTATAGGGTCCACCCGATGTGATTATTAAGATGAAGCATGTGCATGTGCACAAATTGCTCTTGGATGAAACACTCCCCCTACATGTGCACAAATTGTTCACATTCAAGGTTTATGTTTTTTTATTTTGGTTTAATTTTCATGCTCTTAGCAATTTAAGAGTTTTTCTTGTTTAGCTTACTATAGCGATTTATTAGTTTGAAATGTCTAGGATTCCTAGTTCTAATCTTAACAATGAAAAACGGGAATCTGGAAGTGGTTTCGTGAAAATATCCGCAAGCTGTGAGTCAGTGCTTATAAAATTGACTTTGATCATATTTTGTTTTATGTGGTCTCTAATGAAATGGTGACGTACGTCAATGTGTTTGTGTAACAACTCCATTCATTCATACGGTATATACTAGAAGGTCCGGCCGGGGCCCCACAACATATATCACAAAATAGGCTGAAAAGTTACGGAATGATACCAGAGTAGCGCAGCGCACCCTAACACATTGCATTCTAGCGGAAGCCGATACACTTGAACTCCTCATTTGAATGTCCAACATATAAAATAACTCCACATTGTATATATATAATAGGAATGTCTTACAACACAAAAGGTGGCCTTATGGCCTTATAAGGCTTTCAAAACAATGGCCTCAAACAGTGGCACGCAGGCCGGCCATATCAAAAGAAAACACACAACAAGTTCCATTTTTTTATTTCTTAGCCTTCGAAGTCTAGCGGCGGTAGCAGCTGCAACAACAGGGACTTCAGCCCTTATGCGTCCCGCTTGGCTCTCCTGCACCTGCACAGGGATAATCCACCCAACGGTGGCAAACACAAGCATCGGTCAGCATTCAGCTGACCAAATTATAATGACCCTACCCCTTTTCCCGGGGCAGCGGTAATATTCCCTACAGGCATATCATATCACAAGCATGACAATATATCTCATATAATGTGCTATCATGCACACATGCCATCACAACCATCAGCCACCCGGCCCGACGGTCCGTACACTCAGGGAACATTCTTGGTGTCTTGGCAAATTAGTTTCCCACCACCGTATCAGGGTTACAGCCCCACGACAACTCACTTGAGCATTTACCCCATGGCGTGCAGCCGGAGTTATAGTCTTCGGACACCGGGAAGTCCCGTAGCCACCCATTGTGTCATGGTGTAAAGGCCGAAGACTCTCGCTATGGGCTCCAACAGACTGCACATTCTGGTCCACGTCGGACGAGCATAACGCAGGTCGGATCCTCCACCCCGCGTTGCTCAAATCGCCTTACCATCACCTAGCACGACGTACTCGCGGCTAATTAAAGGCGCGGGTCGGTCTCTCCGATCCTATCCCCAATCTGGGTATTTTACTGGGCGCACTAGTACTTTCTTACACCCAGTCTATCTCACATCAGCGGGTCTTTCCTGGGCACACCAGTACTTCCTGTTACTCGTTCACAGGTACGACACCGCCATATCACAAATGTCAGGGGTCTTTCCTGGCTACCATGTCAGTACTTCCTGTTACTCGCTTCACAGGTGGACTCCCCATGAACATTAAGCATCACAAAGGGCCTTTCCTGGTCATACTAGTACTTCCTATTCCTGATTCATAGGTACGACCCAATAACACAAGCATAACACAGATATTTCCCTGGACTACCACTCCAGTACTTCCTGCTACTACCCTTCACAGGCATAACCCGTTGACTCCTTAAACTACACATTTATCACAGAGTCTTCTCCGATTCGTATGCAACATCTCAAATCCAGACCAACCTGTCCAGATGGGCTTCACACAGCATGCCTATTTCGTACTCCATTTTCGGATCTATATACCAACAAAAGGGGATTCCATGAATCACTCAAAAGACTCCCAAAATCAGCCACCTTTTGGTGGGGGAATCATATACATATGCCAAAAGGAAGCTTTCACATGGCTAGGAAGAAAAGTCGTTACCATTGAAGACCTCTTTGGTGCCATGAAGTTCCTAGCTGGCTCGGAAGAGCTTTTCCTCCGCAAAAATAGCCTCGGATCTTAGCTTGACACTCTAAAGCTCCACCAGCAAGCAGCCTTTCTTCTTCTTCCTCCTCCTTCCTCTCCCTTTCTCTCTCTAAACTTTTAGAAAGATGAAGGCAATAATAAAAATGAGAATACATTCTCTGTTTTCGGCCTTAAGGAGGTAGGACAGAATTTCAGCCTTTGGATCTCAGCTGAAGGAAATAAACGGCCACGAAAAACCCGCAAAACCGCTTTTCGGTTCCGACAGGCCCTGTGACACGCCCTGTGACACGCCCGTGTCCGCCAAGTCACACCCGTGACACAGGTATGAGCTCGATGATCTGCGTTCGATGATCAGGTAGCGATCGTCAAGCTCGCCAGCGATCGTCGAGCTCACCAGCGATCGACAAACAGCGCTTTCGATGATTGGCGCTCGATGATCCGCGCGTTCGACGATCTCCATTCGACGATCAGGTAGTGATCGTCGAGTTGGCCCAGCGCTCGACGATTTCCGTTCAACGATTCCGCGTGCAGACACGCCCCAGCTCAAGGTCGTCGGGCTGAGTTCGTCGACCGTGCTGACACGCCCTGTGGCATGCCCGTGTCACTGGCCGTGTCAAAAGCACTCGACGATTGTCGACCAAATTGTGTCAACCACTTGTCAACTGGTCCTCCCGAACACTCGTCGAACACAGGACACGCCCCGGGGACACGGCCGTGTCCCAGGCCGTGTCACCCAAAATTTTGCCTGCTGAAAAATTGGGTTGTTACAACCCTCCCCTTCTATAAGAAATTTCGTCCTCGAAATTGGTACATACGTTTTCAACCAGCAAGCAAAATGTTATAACATTAAAATTGGCATGTTACAACA
Source organism: Platanthera guangdongensis (assembly GCA_039583875.1). Taxonomy (NCBI): domain Eukaryota; kingdom Viridiplantae; phylum Streptophyta; class Magnoliopsida; order Asparagales; family Orchidaceae; genus Platanthera; species Platanthera guangdongensis. The sequence continues at coordinate 177,921,225 of CM077162.1, read as the reverse complement.
AATTTGGCACTTTACAAAAACAATTCGGGAAACTCAGCTCGCATGGTATGCTCTCGCTCCCTTGTAAGCTCCTCACGGCCGCAGTTGTCCCACCGGACTTTCACCATCCCGACTGCCTTGTTCCGCAACTGTTTCTCGGCTCGATCCTCGATCTGAATGGGCTTCACTTTCATCATTAGCCCATACTCCACCGGCACCTGATCATCCGCGATCAGTTGTGCTGGATCCTTAACTGCTTTCCGCAGCACGGAGATATGAAACACATCATGGAGGCCACCCAAGTCTGCCGACAGAGCTAGCCGATACGTAGCTTCCCCGACTCGCTCAACCACTTCAAACGGACCCAAATATCTTGGACTCAACTTTTTCAATCGCCGAATCCTGGATACGCCTTTGAATGGTTTGATCTTCAAGTAGACCCAATCGCCTACCGCAAACTCCACGTTCCGGTGCTTCGCGTTGTAGTACTTTTCTTGTCGATCTTGAATGATCAATAATCGTTCCCGAATAGTATGAATGGTCGAATTCGCCTCATCGTCTTCATTCTGCTTAAACACTATGGCTTCGCCTGCCTCTACCCAAGCTAATTGTAACGCCCCAAAAATTGTATTTGAGTTGGTCAAGTTAAAAAGGGATTTTTGCTGTCTGTATAGGGGTACACGGCCTAGGACACGGGCGTGTCCAAGGCCGTGTCTGGCTAGTGTTTTGGCCGTTTTCATCCTGAGAAGGACACAGCTAGGAAAATGGCCTAAGGACACGGGCGTATCCTTTGACACGGGCGTGTTCCTACCCGTGTCAATACCCGTGTTCCCAAGAGTCGTGTCGGTTGGCGTGGCGGTTACTGGTGACACAGCCACGCGACACGGGCTTGTCTTGACCCATGTCCGTGTTGAGTTCGACGAAAGGCACTCGACGATCGTCGAGTGTCCCTCTGCGTTCGACGATCGATGATCGTTGCTCGACGATTGTCGAGTGACACGGGCGTGTTCATACCCGTGTTCCTCCACATGTGTCTTTTCTTCGTTCGACGATCGTGTCTCGATCAAGGCACACAACATGGAATAAGGCCGTATGCGAGGCCGTGTTCCGCCCAGGTCAAGGGACTTTTGTGCAGATCTGAGCCGTTCATTTTCTTTAATTGAGATCCAATGGCCCAGGTGGTTTCCTGCTCTGTTAAGGATGGGAATGGGGGAGTTAATCCTTCATTTCTCTCCAAGGCTTTCTCTTTCCAAGGTGTTAGAGAGAGGAGGAAGAAGAAGGAGGATTTCGGCCGCCGGCGGAGCATCAGAGCACCGTTTTGAGATCTAAGAGCGGATCCGTGGAGGAAAGGTCGTTGCGAAGACTTCTATCCGTGTAGTTTTTCCATGGCACCAAAGCGGACTACAAGGGTAACGATTCTCTACTTGAGTATGTGAAGCTCTTCCTTTCTGCATAGGGAATCCCGCTTCTGCGAGTGTGCGGTGAGTGCGTGGTGTTCCTTGGAGTTGATGTGAATAGTCCCCCTTGTGTTGCATATAGAGTCCGGAATCGAAGTACGGGCATAAGCATTGTGTGTGAAGCCTACCCGAATATGTTGGTCTGGATTGGTGATGTTGTATTTGATATGTTTTGCCAGAGAAGACTCCGTGCTTTGGGTTTTTGGGTTTCTACGCGATAGATTGCAACAGGGATCCTTGGAGGTCAGCTCCAAGGCGCACCCGGAAACTGAGCGGAAATGTGTTCTGCTAACTTGGTGGTCTGGGAATCGGCCTTGAACATAACTGAGTTATGTGATTGTTTGGAAAAGTTTTGGGATCCGAGAGAAGCTTGGCTCGTGCGTACGTCTTAAAGTGACTACGCGGTGTGAGCAACGGGCAAGTGGAATTGGACCTAGGCTATATGGTTCGGTGCGAGAGACCCGAAAAGGGGACTGGCCGTTGGCATAGTCGGGAGCCTTAGACAGTGGTCAGAAAGGCTAAATGCGCACGTGGTTGCCATATTTGGGATGGTGGTGAAGATACTGAAGTGTCATGATTCACCGTTAATGTGCCCTGAGTGCACTGGGTGTTTGGCCGTGCGAGCCTACACCTGTGGCGCAGTATAATTGCGCTTTATTGTTTTACTGGGCTAATGTTATGCAGGGAAAGAGCACCGCCGTCCCGAGTAAGGAGCGGTGTCGTTATAATTTGGTCGGCTTTTGGCTGACCGTTGCTTTGTTTGCCACCGTGCGGTGGAATGTGCTTGCAGGTGCTGCGGAGCCGAGTACCAAATAGCGGGCTGGAGCCCATGTTGCTGTGCTGGCCCTAGAAGGCCAAAGAGAATAGTTGTACTTTACTTTTGTCATGTGTGGCCGGCCTGCGAGTCGATGTATGGAAAATATTATTTAACTAAGTGAACCTCTATAAGGCCATAAGGCCAAGTTTCTTTTAGTGTGTTATTATTTCATTCCAGTGGTAATGGTGGTGGACATTCATGTTATTTGGATACAAGTTTGGGTTCTTTCTACTTTTAAAAACTTCCGCTAGAATGCTCTATGTAGGACGAGTAGTCTTAATTGGAACATTTGGATATTCTTATGTAACCCTTCCGACTGTCTGTGGTATATGGCGTCGGGTTCCAGCTGGATTTTCTGTTATATGCCATGCGAAGGATGGGGGTGTTACACTAACTGAGTACGACACTTTCGTCCATACAGAGCCTCATACGGTGTCATACCGATGCTCGCCTGGTAGCTATTATTGTAGGCAAACTCCACCATGAAGAGGTGATCTTCCCACTTCCTTCTGAAGTCTAGGGCGCACATCTTGAGCATGTCCTCCATAGTTCTGTTGGTCCGTTCAGCTTGGCCATCCGTTTGGGGATGAAAGGACGTACTGAATGTCAACTTCGTGCCCAACAGCTGGTGAACTAGCCTCCAATCCTTTGACGTGAATCGCCAATCTCGATCACTCACGATGCTTCGAGGAACACCATGGAGACGTACAATCTATTCAACGTACAGCTTTGCCAAACTCTCCACCGAATCATCCCGCCAGTTTAGGAGGAAGTGTGCCACTTTAGTTAGCCTGTCAACAATCACCCAGATGGAATCATTTCCTCGCTGAGATCTCAGCAACCCGTGCACAAAATCCATGGAAATGTCATCAAATTTCCACTCTGAAATCGGCAGCGACTTCAAATAACCGCCCGGCTTCTGGAATTCTGCTTTTACCATAACACATGTTTGACATTTGGCCACATATTTAGCAACATCTCGCTTTAGCCCTGCCACCAAAATAGTTTTTTCATATCATTGTACATCTTCGTGCTCCCGGGGTGAATGGAATACTTTGTATAATGCGCTTCATACATCAGTTCTTCCCTCAATTTACCCACATTCGAGACACACAAACGACCCTCTTTTCGCAAAAGACCGTCATTCCAGGAGAATTTGCCCTCTGGCTCTTCTTTAGCATAACGTAAGATATCTTCATCCAACTCCATTGCCCATCGAACTCGGTCTGCAAGGTCACATTGCACCTCCGTCCAGTTCAAACATGCATTGGCAGTGGTATTCTTGTCAACACAAGAAATCTCTAACGCTATTAGCTCCTGGATGAGACGTTCATCAAGCTTTTGCAACCAAGTTGCTCTTGCCAGAGTCCACCAACTCAAGGCATCCGCGACTACATTCCCCTTCCCAGGAGTATATTGAATCTCAAAGGTGTAGTCCCCAAGGAACTCCAACCACCTTCGTTGTCGCATCTTCAAGTCTTTCTGCTCCAATATGTACTTCAGGCTCTTGTGATCTGTATAGATCTCCACCTTCACACCATAAAGATAGTGTCACCACAACTTTAGTGCAAAGATCACCGCCGCCAAATCAAGATCATGGACGGGATAGTTCCGCTCGTGCACTTTCAGCTGGCGTGAGCCATAAGCCATTACCTTGCCATTCTGCAAAAGAATGCAGCCTAGGCCGCTCCCTGAGGCATCATTATAGATTACAAATCCATCGGTCCCACATGGCGAAGACAACACCGGCGCCGTGGTCAACCGAACCTTCAGCTCTTCAAAAGCTCATGCGCACTCTGGTGTCCAAACAAACTTCTGATCTTTTCTTGTCAGCATGGTTAGCGGTAAAGCGATCCGTGAGAAATTCTCAACAAATCTTCGATAGTTGCCCACAAGTCCAAGGAAGCTCCTGACCTCGGCCACTGAAGACAATACCGACCACTCCTCTATGGCCCTTATCTTCGCAGGATCTACAGCTATGCCCGCTCCACTCACCATATAGCCTAGAAAAGCCACCGACGATAGCCAAAACTCGCACTTCGAGAACTTGGCATAGAGCTGATTTTGCCTCAATTTAGTCAACATCAGCCGCAAGTGAGTCTCATGCTCAGCTTTCGCCTTCGAGTACACCAGGATGTCATCAATGAACACTATCAGAAACAGATCCAGGTTCTCTCGGAACGTGCAGTGCATCAAATCCATAAACACTGAGGGCGCATTACACAATCCAAATGGCATCACCGTGAATTCATAATGCCCATTACGCGTTCCAAATGCGGTTTTGGGAATGTCACCTTCCCGAATTCTCAACTGGTAATAACCAGACTTCAAGTCCAACTTCGAATATACGGTCGAGCCCACCAGCTGATCGAACAGCTCATCAATCCGGGGTATCGTATATTTATTCTTCTCGGTCAGCTTATTCAGTTCACGGTAATCAATACATAACCGTAACCCACCGTCTTTCTTCTTCACAAAAAGCACAGGCACACTCCAAGGTGACATGCTTGGGCGTATATAACCTTGCTCCAACAATTCTTATAGTTGGACCTTCAACTCAGCCATCTCCTTTGGCGCAACGCGATATGCCGAGCGGGCCACAGGTTTCGCACCTGACACCAACTCGATCGTGAAGTTAATCTCTCGCTGGGGTGGTAGCCCAGGGAGATCCTTGGGAAACACATCTGTAAATTCCGACACAATCAGGACCTCACACACACTGTCCTTAGGCTCAACAGCCTGAATCAAGGCGAAGTAGCACTCCGCCCCTTCCGAACAGCCTTTAAGACTTGGAGTGCAGACAACAACGTCCCGCCTACTCCTCATATACCCGCGAACTTTATCTCTTGTTCGGTATTCTGGTGTAACATGATTTCTTTGGACTGACAATCAATCATGGAATGCTGCTCCGCAAGCCAATCCATACCAAATATCACGTCAAATTCCGATATCGGCAATACGGATGCAGTCAAACTGAAATCCAGACTTCCTATTTAGACCGCCACATCGCAAGCTTGATCCGCAAGCATCCAACAGCCATTCAGCAACACCACTCTGATGCTATCTGTCTTTGCACAACTAGGTATCCCAAGTCACGCTATAAACTCACTAGACAGAAAAGAATGCGACGCACCCGTATCGAACAGTGCTCGCGCTAGTGTGTCCCGAATCATCACAAAGCCTGTGACAATCATGTGAAACACAAGACGCATACACATATGCACTAAGCAAAGCATACAAGTAATAACATACACAAAACTAAACTCATACCTGTGATGACGTCACTCTACTTGATGGCCTCCTGCAGGCCAAGATTGTAGACCCGGGGCTGTGCCTGCGAGGCAGAGGAGTCCACTACTGCCTTGCCCTTCTCCGCATACAACGCTCCCGCCTTCTTTTCATTCTTTGGCGGTAACCGACACTCTCGAGCTATATGCCCCACCCGCCCACAATTAAAGCATGTACGAGTATCCGGCCTTGAGGTAGCCCCCGACGTTGCTCCCGATGCAACTGATAAAGGAGCTTGTCCACTTGTCTTGGACTTCTTGCCCCATTTCTTCTTATCATATAGTTTCCCAGGTCGGGGCACCTTCCACTCTGGTTGCATCACAGCCAAAGCCCTCTTCCCCTGTACCCTCTTCATATCTTTTTCCAGCGTGCTCGCAGTGTCGACCAACGCCTGGAAGCCTTGGTTCACAGAACTAGAAAGCAGGAATCTCAGCTCGTCCCGCAGTCCTTCGTAGAACCTATTTGTCTTCCTTTGCTCATCCGCAAGGATCGAACCCGCATACCGCCCCAAGCGTGTAAACTCATGCAGGTAAGCTTCCACACTGAAAGTGCGCTAGATCTGATATACTCTAGAGAGGGGGGGAATAGAGTATATGGTGCTTTGAAACTTTTTACAACAATTGTTGTAATAAGAGTGAGCAGGGAAGTAGTAATAAATCTAATCACAGAACTATACTAACCAAAAGCTAATCACAGAATAATCAAGGCCAGCAACAAAAATAGAAACAAGCAAAACCAGAAGACACAAGGAAATATAGTGGTTCCCCTAAACTTGGGTACATCCACTCTTCTACCACCCTAGGTAGGAATCCACTGCAGGATGAGTTGATCAGGTGTCCTGGGCACCAATGAGCTTTTGATAAGGTGCTCAAGAACCAAATCAGATTTTTTGATCAGGTGTCTTGCCACCAATGAGCTTTTGACAAGGTGCTCAAAAACCAAGCTCAAACTTTTGAAGGGAGTTTGAGAAACCCTTTACAGAGAGGGGGTGAGAGAGTGATAGCAGTCTTCTCCTTCTCAAACAACTGAGAAGACTATGTGCATTGTTGATGTCAAAGCTCCCCCTGAATCCTTGAGATCTTCAGGAAAAGAAGCTTTGCTGAGGGTGATAGGCCTTCAAAGATTGAACTCCAGCAATAGATGATTTCAGCAATGAATGAAATGTTGAATGTCTGGAGTCTTGAAATATGTTGGCCTTGAACCTTTGAAACTAAAGAGATCTGAAGATATTTGAAAAGATTGATCTCCTTGGATGAGTGTTCTTGAGAATTCTTTGAGACAGAATATTTTGTTGAAGATTACTGATGTCTGTCTATATGTCTGTGTATCTCTTAGTTATTCAAAAAATAAATTCTCTCTTTTATTCTCTGGTACAGAATAGAATAACATTCTCTGAGAAGAATAGCCGTTGGCCAGCATTAATGACATCCTTAATTGTAGAATCTCTTCAAGAGGAAAGTCCATAGAAATATTCCTTGAAACTTGGTCTAGAAATGAATGAAAATGGCTAGGAAATCTCTGAATTAATTGCAGAATAACTCCTTAACTGATTTGAATTTGAATCTAGAAACATCCTTGAAGTTATCTGAAAACGTCGAACTGAGCTCTGCTATCGTCGAACTGAGCTCAGCGATATGGACCAATACAGCAGCAAAATATCGTCGATCTGAGCTCAAAGATCGTCGAACTGAGCTCAGAGATAGAAATCCAAAGCTGAGTCAAGATCGTCGACCTGAGCTCACCGATCGTCGAATGGAGCTCGACGATATGATGAAGTTGAGCTCAGCGATCGTCGAACGGAGTTCGACGATCTGTCGAAGTTGAGCTAGATGATCGTCGATCGGAGTTCGACGAATCGTCGTGCTGAGCTCGACGATATGACTTAGTCTCCAAACAGAAAATCCTGGTCTTGAGGGCAGCTTCCAAACCTAGACTTCTAACCCTTAGACTCAATTCTAATTGACCTATTGAGCTATATAGGAGGTCAAGCATTGGTTTCCTAGAGACATAGTGATCCTGACCCAAATTAGTAATAGGGTGTTTCAACAATCTCCCCCTATTTGGGTTAGGATTACTATTTACAAACTTTGGAAAAAATTTAATAACAACATACAAGAAACAAAATAGAAAAGCAACAAGCTAGACAATGCAGAACCACAGAGATATATAACATCCAGATAATCAGAAATCACAGAAATTGTCATCTTACATTGTCATTTCTTTTCCTTCCCCTTAACAAGTTTGATCTCTCTATTAGGATTGAGGGCTTCTTTCTTTGATCTGGTATCATCTGCTGCACCTAAAGGTGTTTGCTGTTTAAGCCTGGGAACTACAGCTTCAGGATGCAATTCCATGTATCTGTCAGAATCAAAGAACTTGCTTGATGCATATCTTTCTAGCTCTTTTTTTCTCTGTTCAGACATTGTTGAGATATTAGATGAATCTTTTCCTTGCTCTCTAGCCTTTTTGATCTGATCCAGTGCAGTTAGTTCTTTCAGTCTTGCAGTCCAAGCAGCTGGATTATTCTCAGGATCCTCAAAAGGGACTGGTGGCTCATATCTGTTAGAGGGATTGTCTTGAGGAGGCCTGGAAGACACAGATTCTTTCAGCTTATAGGGAAAAGGACCAGATGTTGTATCAGTTGAACTTTGTCATCCCCTGGAATATGGGTGTTGCCTGGAGTACCCTTTGGAGTAGACTTGAAGATCTCTTTGATTTCCTCTGTATCCTTCTCTCCTAGAATGAGAATCCCTGGATTGGCCTCCCATATTATAAGATCTAGCATGAGGCTGACAGTGGGCCTGACTTCTGGCTGGGGGTTGAGCTGCAGAGCTTCCACCTGCACCTGCATCAGGAGGAGGTGGTGGAGGAGGATGAGAGTGTTGGAATTTGGAAGGACCCTTTTCATATTTTCTTTTCTTTTTCATTGCCTTCAGTTGGTTCTTGGAGTACTGCATCCAGTGCTCAGTAATAGGGCAGTCATGTACAATGTAGTATGTAATATCATTGTTGTCTTTGACCTTAGCAGGAGGTACTCTCTTCATAGCTTTGCTCCTTGTCTTTCTTTTCCTGGCATTGGTAGCAGAAGAGTCATCAGACTCTGTTCTAAATTCATCACTTTCAGAACTCTGGTCATCATAAAGAGCATCTATTTTCTTCATCAGATCCTTCTTGAGCTATGCAGAAGCAGATGAGGCAACAGAGGGTGTAGTAACAGCAGAGACAACAGCAGATATTAAAGGTGTTGCAATTGGAGTAGAAGCAGTATCAACAGTAGCAACAACAATAGGCTCTGGAGAAGGGACAGCAGTAGCAACAGCTTCACTAACAGCAGCATCAACAGGAGGAATATCATCAGAAACTGCAGAAGGCTCAATTTCAGGTGCCTCTGACATAAGAATTTCCTTGGAAATAGGCTCAATAGCAATGACAGGAACTTCAGCAGCAGTATCAGAAGGTTCAACAGTAGTATCAACATTTTCAGCAGCAGCATACACTGAATTGACAAAGGAGGTGATAATGCTTGGGTCACAACAAGAAAATGGCACAAGTGCCTTGGATAGATCCTCTGGAGGCTGGACAACATTAACCTCTGGCAGACAGCTGAAGTAAAACTGATCAAAATTTGATAGCAAAGACCTGAGGTCTATTGCAAGGACTGCAGCAAGAGAACTTTGTGCTTGAGGCACAGCAATAGCAGCAAGAGCAGAAGCTGAAGAAGCCGCAATAATAGCAGCAGTAGCAGCAGACAGGCTTACAGAAACAGCAGCAACAGCATGAAGGCTCACTTCATAGGGCACCTCCCCCTGCCTGGATTTAGACAAGTCTGGATCAAGGCACCCTGCTATAGGGGCTGCCTGAGGGAATAGGGAAGAGAGCCTGACAGAGAGAGCTGCCACTGACAGGTGTAGTGGAGCCAAGGAGGTCTCAAATAGAAGAGAGAGCCTGGGGGCAAGCAACTCATACAACCTGTCAGCAAGGGCTGGGAGGTCTACTTGCTCAAGGGTGACTTGAGCAGAGGTAGAAGATGAAGGGGCAGCTGTTGGTGAGGGTAGTGGAGAGCTGGTGAATGGTGGAAGGGATGGCTGAGGTGTGGGTAAGGTGGATATGGAGGATAGTGGGATAAAGATAGATGGGGTGAATGTGGGTTGGTCAATGATTTGGTGTAGAAGGTCTTGAAAGGAAGTGGAGGATGAGGGTAGCTCAGGAGGAGAGGGTGGAGAGTCATCCATAAGGGAATCATCAATAAGGGTGAAGGATGGATGGGAGAGTGATGAGGTGACATCTGGTTGAGGGTAGGAGAATAATGGATGGAATTGATCTTTTGGTGTTGGAAGTGTGGGTACTGGAGATGGTGTGAATGTTGGAGAGGGACTGGATAGGATGATGGTGGATGAAGCTGGAATGGTAGATGGTATGGGAAGGGTTGGAATTGGAGGAGGAGGAGGAGAGGAAACAACAGCAGGCAGGTCATCTGCACGGGCAGAGACCTGTGAGGAAGTGACTCTTAGAGTCCTTGTGCCTGAAGGAGTGCTGGAGGAGGGCCTGCTGGGCTTGCTGATTTGTTTGTCCCACTTTCCAAAGAGGGCACAAGACAGTCTCTTGGAAGCATTGATATGGATTCCAGAGGAGACCAGCAAAGCAGGGCACCTGTGCTGCAGAAACACCCCAATGATCCTTCCAAAGTTGACAAAACTTTTGTTGATTTTCTTCTTGATAAGGTCAAAGAAGACTTCTCCCCAATTCAGATTTTTCTTGTCTACAAGAGCTCCCATGAGGCAGAGCTGATACCTTGAAATTGTATCATGGGCAGAGTGCTTAGCCAGTAGCACTTTCCCAACAACATCTGCCATAAATCTGTATTCCACAGATAGGTTCCTTTTGAAGAGCTTGCTAGGGTTGCCCTCTGAATGACCCATTCTGGCAAGCAGTTCAGAATACTCTTCTCCAGATAAGTCAGCAGAATCTTCACCATTCTTCAACTCAAAAACTTCTGTTAAAATTGTTGGGGTTAAGGGTACCTGAGTGCCAGATATAGACCCAACAATGGTGTTGTTATCTTAATTGTGGGCAGTATAGACCCATTCCTTTATCTCATCAGATGCCAGCTTGATCCTTGTGGTCATAAGGGCAGTCAGGTTCTGATCTTTGAATAATCCCAAAATATCCTGAAAAGCCTGGTCAGTTGTGCTGAAGGATTCCATGTCAATATCGAAACCAGCATCAAACTTCATGGCAGCAAGAACAGCAACAGACACGGCCATGGGTACCTGCAAAAATTCAACAACCAAAACGACCAAGTGCAGAACTGTTTGGAGGGAAAGAGAATTCTTGCAGAGAAATCGAAAGCGCAAAGGAGAACGACGGCGAAAAATGAATTTTATATTAGGGTTCGACGCAGAATTGGAAAGATCATTGAACTCAGTTCGACGATCGAGCCTGCTAAAGGAATCTGAAGAGACTTCAACATCATCGATCTCCGTTCGACGATATTGGAGAGCGTCGAGCTCCGTTCGACGATCGTTCAGAGAATAAAATCGTCGAGCGCCGTTCGACGATCGTTGACCGGAAGAGATAGTTCATACTATCTGAGAGACGCTGAACTTAGTTCGACGATTTCAGAAATCGTCGATCTCCGTTCGACGATCTTGGGGCAAATCGTCGAGCCCAGTTCAGAGACCCGAAATACACTCTAGACACTAAGAAAAATCAGAATGTTTGCCTAGTCTTGGTCAATTTTTAAGCTTTCAAAATCTTGGATATTATTTAAGACTTCCTCCATCTAACATTCCTAACTGATTTAGGAAGAAGGTGTGTTTATTTTCATCCAATGGCTTGGTGAAAATATCTCCCCTTTATAAATCAGTTGGGATATATTGTAGTTCAATTTTATTCTTTTCAACATTATCCCTTAAGAAATGATGCCTGATATCTATGTGTTTTGTCCTACTATGGAGGACTGGATTTTGAGCTATAGAAATAGCACTGGTGTTGTCACAAAAGATTTTAGACTTCTCTAGGTTGTAGCCATAGTCTAGGAGTTGGTTTTGGATCCACAAGATTTGTGAACAACAACTGCCTACAGCCATATATTCAGTTTCAGCAGTTGAAGTTGACACAGATGTTTGTTTCTTACAAAACCAAGAGACAAGTCTGTCCCCAAGGAACTGACAAGCTCCACTGGTGCTTTTCCTATCAATTCTGCATCCAGCATAATCAGCATCAGAGAATCCAGTTAAATCAAATGCTGAATCTTTTGGATACCAGAGACCTAGATTTGGACAACTTTTAACATACCTGAGGATCCTCTTTACTAGTGTTAGGTGGGACTCTCTAGGCTTACTTGGAACCTAGTACATATACATGTAGCAAATATTATATCTGGTCTACTAGCTGTAAGGTACAGTAAAGAGCCAATCATTGCTCTATATGTTGTCTGATCAACAGGTTTCCCATGTTCATCAGCATCCAATACAGCATTAGTAGGCATGGGTGTTTTCATACAAGATGCTTCAGACATACCAAATTTCTTCACCAATTCATTTGTATATTTGGTTTGAGAAATAAAGATGCCTTCAGCATGCTGCTTGACTTGCAATCCTAGGAAGAAGGATAGCTCACCCATGCTACTCATCTCAAATTTAGAATGCATAAGGTTGGAAAACCTTCTGCACAATTTAGAGTCAGTAGAACCAAAAATAATATCGTATACATAAATTTGTACTAGTAGGGTATGAGACTTATGGGTTCTAATGAAAAGAGTTTGGTCTACTCTACCCCTTATAAAACCATTTTCCAAGAGAAAGCATGCTAGGGTCTCATAACATACTCTAGGAGCTTGCTTGAGACCATATAATGCTTTATTCAATCTAAAAACATAATCGGGATAAGTTGGAGAAATAAAACCTGGAGGTTGTCTGATATATACTTCCTCTTTGATGTCTCCATTTAGAAAAGCACTTTTGACATCCATCTGATATACCTTGAAGCCTTTATGTGCTGCATAAGCTAAAGATATTCTGATGGCTTCTAATCTTGCAACAGGTGCAAAAGTCTGGTTCGTAGTCTATTCCTTCTTCTTGAGAGTATCCCTGAGCAACTAGCCTTGCCTTGTTTCTTACAATTACACCTTGATCATCCAGTTTGTTTCTGAATACCCATTTTGTTCCAACAATGGAATGATCCTTAGGCTTTGGAACTAGTTCTCATACTTTGTTTCTCTCAAATTGATGCAACTCCTCTTGCATTGCAATGATCCAGTGTGGATCTTGCTCTGCATCTTGAATGGACTGAGGCTCAATTTGAGATAGGAAGCAGGTGTGCAACAGGTTTTGGTTGACCTGATTTCTGGTTTGCACACCAGCTGAGATGTCTCCAATTATTTGGGAAATTGGATGGTCTCTTGATGTTACTAAATCAACAGGGGGTGTTGATTGTTCACCCACCTGTGTTGTTGTTTCCTCTTGTGGTACAACTGGCTCTTCAAGTTGTTCTTCAATATGTTGAGCATTTTCTCCATCTTCACTGCTTGCATCCCCTTGAGTAACCTGTAGCTTATTCAAGTCTTCAACTAGAGAATGTTCCTGTAAGGGTTCTATGGTAGAAGAAATCTTCTCCTTGAAAGACATGTTAGATTCATCAAATGATATATGAACAGATTCCTCAATTTTTAAAGATGATTTATTATAAACCCTATAAGCCTTGCTGATCATGGAGTATCCCAGAAACACTCCTTCATCAGCTTTAGCTTGAAATTTTGCTAAATATTTCTTGTCATTGTTATGAATGTAGCAAATACAACCAAAGACTCTAAAATAATCAACTTTAGGTTTCTTCCCTTTGAGTAATTCATAGGGAGTCTTTCCCTTCAGTTTATGTATCAAACTTCTATTCAGCACATAGTTGGAGGTGTTCATTGCCTCTGCCCAAAAGGATAGAGGAAAGTGAGCATCTGACAACAATGTAGTGGCAGATTCAATGAGGGTTCTATTTTTCCTTTCAGCTACCCCATTTTGTTGAGGAGTTCTAGGAGCTGAGAAAGTATGCCTGATCCCTTCACTCTGACAGAACTCTTGCATAAGAAGAGAGTCAAACTCTGTCCCATGATCACTTCTCATCAAGGCCAATGTGAGTATTGAACTCAATATGTATACATTTGAGAAACTCTGTCAGACACTTAAAGTTATCAGACTTCTTCCTTAGAAAGAACACCCAAGTGAATCTAGAGAAGTCATCTACAACTACTAAAGTGTAGGATTTCCCTCCTAGGCTTTGTACTGTGATGGGTCCAAAAAGGTCCATGTGTAACAGATACAATATCCTAGGTGAATCACTCTTATTAAGTGACTTAAAACTGTTTTTAGTTTGCTTGCCTAATTGACAAGCCCTGCAGAGTCCTTCCTTCTTGTAGGGGCCAGAAGGTAGTCCTCTAACAAGGTTGTCCTTGGATAGCCTAGCAATAGTTCTAAGGTTTAGGTGTCCTAGTCTCTTATGCCATAAAATATTTGATCTACAGACAGAATTAAATAAGCAAATGTCTATATCAGTTGAAAGAAAATCTACTAGATAGATGTTACCTTTCTTTTTACCTGTTAACACAGTTGTGTTGTCCTCTGACTTGATTTTGCATAAGGCTTTGCTGAAGGTCACCTGGTAGCCTTCATCACACAGCTGACTGATGCTAATTAGGTTGTGCTTCAGTCCTTCCACATAAGCTACCTTCTTGAAAGTTACTGATCTAATCTGGACTGCACCATATCCTTTAGTCTGTCCAAAGTTTGAGTCACCAAAGATAACTTTGGGTCCAAGCTTGGCTCTAAAGGAAGTGAGATTGTCCTTGTTCCCTGTCATGTGCTTAGAGCACCCACTATCCAAGTACCATTGTTGGTTAGATGTTGGATAGGTCTTCACCTGCACATAAGACAATTCATTTGTTTTTGACCCAGTTTACCTTGGGCCTAGGTTGATAACCTTGAAATTCTGAAATGAAAGACATCCCAGGTTGACTCTTATATCCTTCAGGATGATATCTCCTTGGATGTATAATCCATTAAGTATAAAGGTTAAAGATTTGGGATGAAGGACCCTTAGGATTCAATTTTGATTTGCCTTTGAAAAATTTTCCAGAGCTCTGACCTCTGTTCGACGATCTTGGAGCTGCGTTCGACGATCTTGGGTCAGATTGTCGAGCTCCGTTCGAAGGTCGACTACGGCCGAGATCATGTACTTGAGATCGTCGAGCTGCGTTCGACGATTTTGGCTGAGATCGTCGAGCTGCGTTCGACGATTTTTCCTGAGATCGTCGAACTGCGTTCGGCGATCGGCGATCTCCGTTCGACGATTTCAGCTGGGACTTAGTTTTCTGGGGCAGATCAGAATTTTTCCTGGCTACCTCTACAACTCCCTTTCCTTTGTCAGAAATGAATTTGATTTGAGTTGTTAGAACTATGGGTTGGCTGGATGAAGCACCCAAGCCCAGTGTACTGTTAAATCTGGAGTTCACTGTGCTTGTGATGTCCATCAGCTTGATGCTTCTCCCATTAAGGGATTCTTCAAGCTTCTTGGCCTCAGAGAGCTCACTTTTCAGTGAAGCTATCTGCTCCCTACAACACTCCAACTCCTGAGAGAGTTTGAGGTTTTCTGACTTTAAAGTATTGTATTTAGATAATTGATTTCTGAGAGAGATAATTTCTTTCTCAGACTTTAGCAGGTCTAAACACAATGCTTTAAATTCAGACTTAAAGTCCTCTGAACTAAAATCAAAAGAACTAATTACCTGATCTTTTTCAGGTTGAGTCTCTGAGTCTGACTCTGACTCCTCTTCTTCTGAGTTGTGCTGTGAGGCATTGATTGCCATCATGCAGAACTCTTTCTCTTCTACATCATCCTCATCATCACTGGAGCTGGATGAGGCTTCTGACTCTTCTTCAGTCTCACTCCAGGATTCAGCAACAAACCCCTTTCTTGTATGTTTGTTTTTGCTTGATGAGGGTTTCCCATTTCCATTCCTTTTGGAGTCTTTCTCCTTTCTTCTTTCTTTCCTGTCCCTTCTGTCCTTGTTTTTATTTTCTGGACAGTCAGGAACTATGGGCCCTGGTTTCCTGCAACCAAAGCAAATAATGTTTATTATAATTATTAGTGGACTTGTCATACCTTGGCTTATCATGTTCCTTGTATGATTTCCTTCTGAAGTCCTTTCTGGCCATCTTGTAAAACCTTTTGGCCAACAAACTGAGTAGTTCATCATTGCCTGTGGATTTGTCTTCAGGCAGATCTTCAGTTGCCTTGAAGGCTTTGGTCTTCTCTTTTCTTATGGCTGGTGAGGCAGCCTTTTGTTCTTCCTCTCTATTTTTGATGAGTAGCTCATAAGATTTGAGCTTACCCAATAAAGCTTCAGTGGTTATCTCATTCAGACTTCTGGCATCCTTAATCGGCCAGATTCTTGAATCCCAGGTGCTAGTGAAGCACATTAGGATCTTGTCATTGAGTTCAGTTAGTGAGATCTCTTTATCCAATGTTCTGAGTTCACTGAAAATTAGACTTAGCCTGTTGTACATGTCTCCCACAGACTCAGTTTCTCCCTTTTTGAAATTCTCATATTGAGAGATGAGATGGGATCTCCTATCCTTTCTCTCATCAGCTGAGCCTGAGACTATTTCTGAGAGTTTGTCCCAAATTTCCTTTGCTGAATTGCATTTAGCCACCTTTTGAAATATGTCATCAGACATTGTCTGAGCCAAGATGTTCATAGCCTTGGCATCAGCTACCTTCCATCTCTTGATATCAGCATCTGTTCCTGATGGAGGTGGAACAACATTTGTACTGGAGTTCTGGAGGTCTTGAACATACTGTCAAAACAGAGTTAAAAATATCTTTGTCAATAGAATTCATGTACAGTCTAATCCTTGCTTTCCAAAGTATAAACTTGGATAGATTGCACACTGGAGGTCTGGTGCTAGCATAATCTTTGTTTTGGGTCATGATTTGTGAAAGCAAAATCTAATAATAAAATAAAAAATAAAAACAAATCTAACTTGGGATCTTTGGGTTCAGGTGTTAGCCTGTACAACCAATCAGGTATGGTATGTTTAACCAACCTGGCTCTGATACCAATTGAAAGTGCAGCTAGATCTGATATACTCTAGAGGGGGGGGAATAGAGTATATGGTGCTTTGAAACTTTTTACAACAATTGTTGTAATAAGAGTGAGCAGGGAAGCAGTAATAAATCTAATCACAGAACTATACTAAACAAAAGCTAATCACAGAATAATCAAGACCAGCAACAAAAATAGAAACAAGCAAAACCAGAAGACACAAGGAAATATAGTGCTTCCCCTAAACTTGGGTACATCCACTCTTCTACCACCATAGGTAGGAATCCACTGCAGGATGAGTTGATCAGGTGTCCTGGGCACCAATGAGCTTTTGATAAGGTGCTCAAGAACCAAATCAGATTTTTTGATCAGGTGTCTTGCCACCAATGAGCTTTTGACAAGGTGCTCAAAAACCAAGCTCAAACTTTTGAAGGGAGTTTGAGAAACCCTTTACAGAGAGGGGGTGAGAGAGTGATGGCAGTCTTCTCCTTCTCAAACAACTGAGAAGACTATGTGGATTGTTGATGTCAAAGCTCCCCCTGAATCCTTGAGATCTTCAGGAAAAGAAGCTTTGCTGAGGGTGATAGGCCTTTAAAGATTGAACTCCAGCAATAGATGATTTCAGCAATGACTGAAATGTTGAATGTCTGGAGTCTTGAAATATGTTGGCCTTGAACCTTTGAAACTAAAGAGATCTGAAGATATTTGAAAAGATTGATCTCCTTGGATGAGTGTTCTTGAGAATTCTTTGAGACGAAATATTTTGTTGAAGATTACTGATGTCTGTCTATGTGTCTGTGTATCTCTTAGTTATTCAAAAAAGAAATTCTCTCTTTTATTCTCTGGTATTTAATAGAATAACATTCTCTGAGAAGAATAGCCGTTGGCCAGCATTAATAGCATCCTTAATTGCAGAATCTCTTCAAGAGGAAAGTCCATAGAAATATTCCTTGAAACTTGGTCCAGAAATGAATGAAAACGGATAGGAAATCTCTGAATTAATTGCAGAATAACTCCTTAACTGATTTGAATTTGAATCTAGAAACATCCTTGAAGTTATCTGAAAACGTCGAACTGAGCTCTGCTATCGTCGAACTGAGCTCAGCGATATAGACCAATACAGCTGCAAAATATCGTCGATCTGAGCTCAAAGATCGTCGAACTGAGCTCAGAGATAGAAATCCAAAGCTGAGTCAAGATCGTCGACCTGAGCTCACCGATCGTCGAATGGAGCTCGACGATATGATGAAGTTGAGCTCAGCGATCATCGAACGGAGTTCGACGATCTGTCGAAGTTGAGCTAGACGATCGTCGATCGGAGTTCGACGAATCCTCGTGCTGACCTCGACGATATGACTTAGTCTCCAAACAGAAAATCCTTGTCTTGAGGGCAGCTTCCAAACCTAGACTTCTAACCCTTAGACTCAATTCTAATTGACCTATTGAGCTATACAGGAGGTCAAGCATTGGTTTCCTAGAGACATAGTGATCCTGACCCAAATTAGTAATAGGGTGTTCCAACACACACTGCCATCACCTTGCGTTAGCCTTTGGAATTCATTCTCCATAGCAATCCATTGCGCCGCAGGAAGGTGCTTTGCTAGGAAGATTCGGGAGAATTCTTCCATCGATACTTGTGTTAAGGGATGACCCGCCAAGTGATGCAACTCCATCTCATCAAACCACAGTCTAGCCTCTCCTTCAAGAAGGAAGGTAGCAAAGGTGACTTTCTGATTTTCCTCCGACCCGATCGCCGTCATAATCCTCTTGATGCGGGATAACCGATCCTCAGCATGCGTCGTAGATCCCGCTCCCGAGAACGTCGGCGGGTGAAAACTCATAAACCGCGCCAACTGCTTCTCAGCGGTTCGAGGATTCACAGCCACAACAAGTTCCGGCCTCGCCTCCACCTATTCTGGCTGCACGGCCGGCTGCGCCTGCCCTTGCGCCTGCCCAACCGGATGTCCTTGAACCATTACAAACAAAGCCTCAGCAATTTGTCGTACGGTTTCTGTGGATGGCGAAGGTGTAGGCACCGTAATTGGTGTCGTACTTTCATCCGAACGCTGGGGCTCCGATTGCCCCGCACCACTCTGAGTCACCTAAAGGGGACAAGAGACACACATTAGCGGCCTTACACAAGCAAAAAACACAAAATAGGAACACACAGGTTCCTCAAACACAAGAATTTGCATTCCTATCATGGACATTCATGATTTCAAATGTGTTAACGTGGTTTGCACAGACACGTGCTCGCCACCCCACAAAAGAAGTCGACCACGACTTCGAGAGGGAAAGACCAAGGCAGCTGATACCAAAAATGTAACAACCCAATCTGTTCATATGGTATCTACTAGAAGGTCCGGCCGGGGCCCCACAACATATATCACAAAATAGGCAGAAAAGTTACGGAATGATACCAGAGTAGCGCAACGCACCCTAACATATCGCATTCTAGCGAAAGCCGATACAATTGAACTCCTCATTTGAATGTCCAATATATAAAACAACTGCACATTGTATATATATAATAGGAATGTCTTACAACACAAAAGTTAGCCTTATGACCTTACAGAGCTTTCAAAACAATGGCCTCAAACAGTGGCATGCAGGCCGGCCATATCAAAAGAAAACACACAACAAGTTCCATTTTTTTATTTCTTAGCCTTTGAGGGCTAGCGGCGGCAGCAGCTGCAACAACAGGGACTTCAGCCCTTATGCGTCCTGCTTGGCTCTCCTGCACCTGCACAGGGACAATCCACCCAATGGTGGCAAACACAAGCAACGGTCAGCATTCAGCTGACCAAATTATAACGACCCTACCCCTTTTCTCGGGGCAGCGATAATCTTCCCTGCAGGCATATCATATCACAAGCATGACAATATATCTCATATAATGTGCTATCATGCACACATGCCATCATAACCATCAGCCACCCGACCCGACGGTCAGTGCACTCGGGGCACATTCTTGGTGTCTTGGCAAATCAGTTGTCCACCACCGTATCAGGTTCACAGCCCCACGACAACTCACTTGAGCATTTACTCTATGGCGTTCAGCCGGAGTTATTGTCTTCGGACACCTGGAAGGCCCGCAGCCCCCCATTGTGTCATGGCACACTGGCCGAAGACTCTCGGTATGCACTCCAACAGACCGCATATTCTGGTCCACGTCGGACGGACATAACGCAGGTCAGATCCTCCACCCCTTGTTGCTCAAATCGCCTTACCATCACCGAGCACGATGTACTCACGCATAAATAAAGGCGCGGGTCGGTCTCTCCGATCCTGTCCACAATCTGGGTATTTTCTTGGGCGCACCAGTGCTTTCTTACACACAGTCTATCTCACATCAGCGGGTCTTTCCTGGGCACACCAGTACTTCCTGTTACTCGTTCACAGGTACGACACCGCCATATCACAAATGTCAAGGGTCTTTCCTGGCTACCATGCTAGTACTTCCTGTTACTCACTTCACAGGTGGACTCCCCATGAACATTAAGCATCATAAAGGGCCTTTCCTGGTCACACCAGTACTTCTTGTTCCTCATTCACAGGTACGAACCAATAGCACAAGCATAACACAGATATTTTCCTGGACTACCATTCCAGTACTTCCTGCTACTACCCTTCACATGCATAACCCGTTGACTCCTTAAACTACAAGTTTATCACGGAGTCTTCTCCGATTCGTATGCAACATCACCAATCCAGACCAACCTGTCCAGATGGGCTTCACACAGCATGCCTATTCTGTAATCCATTTCCGGATCTATATGCCAACAAAAGGGGATTCCATGAATCACACAAAAGACTCCCAAAATCAGCCACCCTTTGGTAGGGGAATCATATGCATATGCCAAAAAGGAAGCCTTCACATGGCTAGGAAGAAAAATTGTTACCCTTGAATACCGCTTTGGTGCCATGAAGTTCGTAGCTGGCTCGGAAGAGCTTTTCCTCCGCAAAAATAGCCTCGGATCTTAGCTTGACACTCTAAGGCTCCACCAGCAAGCAGCCGTTCTTCTTATTCCTCCTCCTTCCTCTCCCTTTCTCTCTCTAAACTTTTAGAAAGATGAAGACAATAATAAAAATGAGAGTACATTCTCTGTTTTCGTCCTTAAGGAAGTAGGACAGAAGCTCGACCTTTGGATCTCAGCTGAAGGTAATAAACGGCCACGAAAAACCCGCAAAACTGCTTTTCGGGTACGACACGCCCTGTGACACACCCGTGTCAGCCAAGTCACTCTCGTGACACAGGTCTGCACTCGACGATCTGCGTTCGACGATCAGGCAGCGATCGTCGAGCTTGCCAGCGATCGTCGAGCTCACCAGCAATCGGCAAACAGTGCATTTGACGATTAGCGCTCGACGATCCGCGCGTTCAACGATCCGCGCGTTCGACGATCTCCGTTCGACTATCAGATAGCGATCGTCGAGTTGGCCCAATGCTCGACGATTTCCGTTCGACGATTCTGCGTGCAGACACGCCCCAGCCCAAGGTCGTCGAGCTGAGTTCGTCGACCGTGTTGACACGCCCTGTGACACGCCTGTGTCAATGGCCGTGTCAAAAGCACTCGACGATCGTCGACCAAATTGTGTCAACCACTCGTCGACTGGTCCTCCCGAACACTCGTCGAACGCAGTACACGCCCTGTGACACGCCCGTGTCCCAGGCCGTGTCACCCAAAATATTTCCTGCTGAAAAATTGGTCTGTTACAATTTGGACCTAGAATAATGAACTGGATTATATGTTAAGTTAATTGCACTTTTATTATTACACTTTAATTAATTGTTTCATGAACAATTACAAAGTCTTCTAAAGTTTGCTTCATCCATAGAGCTTGTGCACAACAACTGCCTAGTGCCATGTACTCGGCCTCAATGGTAGACAAGGCAATAAAATTCTGTTTCCTACTCGACCATGAAATTAGTGAAGGGCCAAGTAAGGGACATGTTACACTAGTGCTTTTATGATCTAATGAACAATCAGCATAATCAGAATCAGAAAAGCCATGTAATATAAAAGTATCGTTATGAGGATACCACAAACCTAACTTAGATGTGCCAATAAGATATCTAAAAATGTGTTTAACTGCTTTTAAATGAGACTCTTTGGGATTAGCTTGAAATCTAGCACATAAACATACATCGAACGTAATGTCAGGTCTAGAAGCAGTCAAATACAACAGTGATCTTATCATTCCTCTATATAGTGTTTGATCTATGGATATTCCACTTTCATCCTTTTCTAAGTTTAATGAGACACTCATGGGGGGTATTAGCTTGTGTTAGATTTTCAAACACAAATCTTTTTAAAACATCATGAATATATTTAGATTGACAAATAAAAATTCCATCATATTTTTGAGTGATTTGAAATCCAAGAAAATAAGTGAGTTCGCCTACCATGCTCATTTCAAATTCATTCTTCATAATTTCAATAACACTTTTACATAATTTTTCATTTGTGGATCCAAAAATAATGTCATCAATATATATTTGTAAAATGATAAGATCATCATTAATATGTTTAACAAATAGAGTACAATCTGCACTACCCATTTTGTAATCATTCTTTAATAAATAAATAGTCAATCTATCATACCATGCTCGGGGTGCTTGTTTCAAACCGTAAAGGGCTTTTTATAATTTAAAAACATGATCAGGAAATTTAACATCAACAAAGCCTGAAGGTTATTCTACATAAACTGTTGAGTACATTGGAAAATATGTACCAGATTTGAAGAAGCCTCACCCTGCTCAATGATATACATCAAGGTGTATTTGATGTGTTTTGAGTTTATGTGTGTAGGTTAAGTAATTGCAGGGAAAGCATAAAAGATTCCAAGTCCATGTGTCGACACCTAGAAGAAAAGTGTCGACACTTATGGAGGCTTGTGTCGACACCTATAGAAACTGTGTCGACACTTGGAGTAATTGTGTCGACACCAGGAAGGAAGAGTCAAAACCAGAAGCTAAGTGTCGACACATACAGGCAGTGTCGACACACAGTGAAGAATTGTCAACATTATCTGTGTCGACACTTAGAGGCAGTGTCGACACCCAGAGGAACTTTGTCGACAGCAAAAGTGTCGACACTAGGAGGCTGTGTCGACACTCAGCTAACTTCAGCAAAGTTCAAGTACAAGTGTCGACACTAGGAGGCTGTGTCGTCACTCAGCAAAGTTTCAACACATGAAGCATGTGTCGACACAAAGGAGTTGTGTCGACACTCAGCAAAGTTTCAATACATGAAGTATGTGTCGACACCAAGGAGATGTGTCGATACTAAGCAAAGTTCAACACAAGAAGGCTTGTGTCGACACAAAGGAGTTGTGTCGACACTCAGCAAAAATCAACTATGTATTAAAGAAGAAGGCTTGTGTCGACATACAGAATCAGTGACGACACATTCTAAAGAAGCTGTGTCGAGAAACAGTTACAACAACACAAAGAGTTGTGTCGACACCAACAAGGCTAGTGTCGACACTTAGTCTACTTGTGTCGACACTTAGTCTATCTGTGTCGACACATAAAGACTATCTGTCTCGACACTTTCAGATAGTGACAGAGAATTCAAGAAGTGACTGGACGACTTGACAACTGTCATTTCAACCGGTCAACTGCAACTGTCAGAGCCGTCAGAAAGTTGCTAGAAACCGGATCAGCCGGTTACCTGGGAGGAAGTCTATTTAAAGACCCTTCTCCTTCAACAGAAAATAGATTGAAGCAATCAATGAATTAAGGAACAACACAACTAAGAAGAAGACCTTCAACAGAAGATCTAAGTAGTTGGAGAGAGAGAGCTCCTTCTAATAAGCCAGCTGTTGAACCAGGTTGATAAGTATGTTTCAGATTGAGATCTGATTCACAAGTCAGCAGTTGATTGAAGATCATCTGCATAGAGATTCAACCCTACTGTGTTCTAATTCAAGAAGCTTTGAAGAAAGTCAAGGGAGGTTGATCTCTGTCAATTTCTTCCAAGAACTCATCAAGAAACCAGTCAACTCATCTCTCTCTTTCAGAGTTGTGGTTAAACACTTTGTAAACTTTATTTTCTGTAGGATCCTAAGGGATCTGAGCTGTAAGCCTAATTTATAAAGGCTGAGTGGTAGGGCTTTTGTGACTAAGTGTAGGAGATACATTTCTCTGAGTGTAGGCCTTGTTGAAGGCTGAGTGTAGGCCTTGTTGAAGGCTGAGTGTAGGCCTTGTTGAAGGCTGAGTGTAGGTCTTGGTGAAGACTGAGTGGTAGGGCTTTGTGCCTGAGTTGTAGGAGTGAGATCACTCTGAGTTGTAGGAACCTGTTTTGGGTTCTGAGTTGTAAGATCTGAGGATCTGAGAAGAAGTGGAGAAGTTAGGCCGAATCTAGTACACTACTAAATAGGCGAATGGGGAAAGTGAATGTACCCAGACCTTAGGGAACCACTATAAAATCTGTGTGTTCTCTGTGTGTGATTAATTCTGTGATTGCTATATTATCTGTGCTGAATTGCTGTAGATAATTGCAAATACAAGGCTTATTATTCAGTGTTTCTGCCTATAAATTTAAAAAGATTAAGGACACCTATTCACCCCCCCCCCCCTCTAGGTGATTAGACACTATTTCTTTCAAGTGGTATCAGAGGGAGGTTGCGGAAGCGTGGTGGGCCCATAACCTACAGGTCCCAGGTTACTCAAAAAGGACATAACAGTCTGAGTAAGATCCTGTAGGCAGAATCAGAATAATCAAGAATCAAGAAAATGTGTTCAACTGAGAATCACAAAGAGCTAGGATACATGAAATTGCCAATCTGCAGAAAAGAGATTTTTGGCATATGGAAAGAAAGGGTTAGACTCTTTATGGAAGCATCTGACCCAAGAATATATATCACAGTCAAAGAAGGGCCATATGTGCCAATGAAAGTATCTGTTCTGGATGTAAATCAGAGAACTCCCAAAGACTATTCAGAAATGACTAAAGATGAAATAATTCTAGCCACTATGGACAAGATAGCCCAGAATATTATTGTAAGTGCAATTGATGATGCCACATTTCAGAATTTAATTCACTGTAAAACATCAAAAGAAATGTGGGACACACTGATAGTCTATATGGAGGGATCAGAAGAGGTAAGACAAGACATGAAGTCTTTGTTAAACCAAGATTATGAAAGCTTTAGACAAGACAGGTCTGATAGCATAACTGAATGCTACAAGAAATTCTATAGGATAGTCAATGAATCGATGTCCTATGGAAGAGAGTTCGGCAATTATGAATTGAATGATAAGTTCTTGAGATCCCTGACTAAGGACTGGGACACCAAAATTTGTGCCATAAGGGAAATGGCCAAATTAGCTGACATACCACCTCCAACTTTGTTTGGAAAACTGTTATCTTATGAGATGCAGTTAATGGTAAGGAAGGAGGAAGAAAAGACAACTAGAGTTGAGCACAAGGAAAGAGCTGTGGCCTTCAAGACTGAAGCCACTAGGAAATATAAAAGCAAGTCTCCATCTCCACCTCAAAAAGTTGCTGAGGCTGAGATAGATGAGTCATGTAGTAAGAATTCAGAAAGCAGTGAAAGTGATGAAGACTATGCAACTTTCACTAGACATTTTCAGAAGTTTCTAAAGAAGAAACAGTGGAGGTATAAGCCATCCACTTCATAGACAAAAGATGACTATTATCAGAATAAGAAGTCATCAAGGAATAACAGAAGAAAGTCCAAGCCAAGTAAAACTACATCCTCAAAGATAGTTTGCTATTGTTGCAATAGACAAGGACATGTAGTTGCTGACTGTCCAGAGAAGAGGAAAGAGTCAACTGACAAGAAAAAGACTCAGTTTAAGGGCAAAAAGGAAAGGTCATTTGTTGCTAAGAAGGATAAAAGCCTGACTGATATGTCATCTTCAGAAACAGATTCAGAAGCTGAAGCTTATATTGGATTGTTTGCTGAAGAGGAGGAAGATGAGTTCATATAGTTAATGAATTTAATTTATGAGCATGAGGACAATCAGTTTAAAGGGCTGATGGCATTATCTGAAGGAGACAAAATCCAGGATCAGCCAGGACCAAGTAAGGTACAACATTGTTCTGCTAGTTCAATTTCTAGTACTGAATCAGAATCAGATACATCAGCATCAAGTGATGTGAGTGGATCTGAATCTAAAGGAGACATTCATCAGTTGATTGATGAATATAGAGTATTGTTGCAGGCTTTGAAGAAAAGTAAACTCTTGTACAAAACTCAGGCTAAGGAGATTGCTAGTCTTAAAGTGGCTGCAACAGATTTTGACAAGTTGTTAGATCAAAAACTAAATGAAATAGCCAGACTGAAGCATATTACTATTATTCAGATGGGGACTATTACATTTAAAAATGATCAAATTAGAAATCTAGAGATTAGTCTTTAGAAAGAGAGAAAGATTGTTGCAAGTTTTTCAAACCAAAATCTGTTTTACCTTTGATAGATGAATTTGTACATCAAAAGGGTAAAACTGGATTGGGGTTTGCAAAACCTGCCTGGACAGTAAAGTCCAAATCTAAGGGCAAAGCCCCAATACTCAACAAGAAGCCTGCTGTAGATAAAACAGCCAGGGTTGTACCTAAACAAAGGTACAACAGATTTGAGTGCTGGTGTTGTGGTAAGGTAGACCACTTTGCCATAGATTGTTGGCACAATATTAGTGTCAAGGAGAGTAGCAAACTGCCTGCTAGAAAAGCTACAAGTAGTTTTGTTAAGAGTCAGACTAACTTGCACCAAGGACCCAAAAATTATTTGGGTTCTAAGGTTAAGTAATCTATTTTGCAGGTGAGTCCAAGTGGCCATGCCCCTATATGGTACTTGGACAGTGGATGTTCCAGACACATGACTGGAACTAGGGGATTACTGAAGGACTATACACCAATCAAGGATGGTCCTAAAGTTACCTTTGGTGGTTCAGAAAAAGGAATCATCAAAGTATTTGGTAACATTTCTTGCAACTTGATTACAATTACTCAAGTGGTTTATGTTAAAGGTTTGAAACATAACCCCATTAGTATAAGTCAGCTGAGTGATTTAGGATATGACATCTCATTTGTCAAAGATGGTTGTCATATCAAGAGGTCAAGTGATCAAAGGATCATTCTGACTGGATATAGAAAGAGAAATGTCTATTATCTAGATATTATGTGTGAGAACAATGTTTCTCCTGTTTGTCTTGTAGCTGATGAGAAAGTCTCACACTGTGTTAAGTGGCACAAGAGGCTGACTCATCTTAACTATAAGACAATTGGCCAACTCTTTAGCAAAGAGTTAGTGAGGAATGGTCCTCAGGTTAAGTGTATAAAGGATGAGATATGCTCAGCTTGTCAAAAAGGAAAGCAGACCAGATCCACCTTTAATAACATTGAGAACAAGGATTCTGTGAGGTGTCTATACCTCTTGCATATGGATCTTTTTGGTCATATGCCAGTTCACAGCCTAGGTAGGAAGGTCTACACATTTGTGGTTGTAGATGATTATTCAAGGTTTTCCTGGGTGTTCTTCCTAAGGCAAAAATCTGAAACTCCTAGTATCTTTTATAGTTTTGTTAAACAAATTTAGAATGAGTTAGACAGTACAATGGTCAAAGTAAGAAGTGACCATGGTACTGAATTCCAGTCTGATAGTATGACAAAGCTATGTGAAGAGTTTGGGATATTTCAGGAATTTTCCTCACCAAGAACACCTCAGCAAAATGGTATTGCTGAAAGGAAAAATAGAATCTTGATAGAGGCTGGTAGAACCCTATTAAGTGACACATATCTCCCAGAATATTTCTAGGCTGAGGCAGTAAACACTGCATGTCATGTAATTAATAGGGCTACTATCACCAAGAGCCAGAAAAAGACCCCCTATGAGATTGTGAAGGGCAGAAAACCAAATCTATCCTATTTCAGGATCTTTGGTTGTAAATGCTATATACTTAACAATGGAAAGTCTTATTTAACTAAGTTTGCTGCCAAATCCCAAGAGGGGATCTTTGTTGGGTACAACAACAACAATAAGGCTTATAGGGTCTACAACTTGACTACTCAAGTTGTAGAAGAGTCTATTAATGTATTCTTTGATGAAGCTAGATTAATTAACAATGAGTTGCCAAGAAGTGTATGCAACTCTACAGGTGTAACTGAGAAGATGGACAAGTTAACCATTGCAGAAGACTCCACTGCAAATCAAGATGATGGTGGCTGCTGTCCAGGGGGAGTACTAGATACACCTGATGCTGAAGAAGACCAAGGGGTGGAGCAAGTTGAAGAGACTGAAGGTGTACAACCTGAAGACAGGCTGCCTCCAGCAAATAGGCATCTAAAGGATCATCCAGCTAATCAAATTATTGGAGGTCTCAGGCAAGGGGTACAAACAAGGAACAGGAATCTAAGTTCAGTTCTCTACTCCAGCTTTCTATCCCAAGTAGAGCCAAAGAAATTTGAAGAAGCAATCCTATACCCTTATTGGATTGAGGCCATGCAAGAGGAGCTGAACCAGTTCAAAAGATGCAAAGTTTGGGAGCTAGTTCCTAAACCCAAGGACCACAACATTATTGGAACTAAGTGGATCTTTAGGAACAAGTTGGATGAGAATGGAGTCATTATAAAGAACAAAGCTAGACTGGTTGCAAAGGGATATAGGCAGGAAGACGGTATTGACTTTGATCAAACGTTTGCTCCAGTAGCCAGACTGGAAGCAATAAGGATGTTCCTTGCCTATGCAACCTATCAAGGGTTTAAGGTATACCAAATGGATGTTAAGTCAGTTTTTCTGAATGGAAATCTGAAGGAAGAAGTCTATGTAGAACAGCCATCAGGTTTTGTTGATTCTATTAAACCTAATTATGTTTATAGACTTAGGAAGGCTTTGTATGGGTTAAAACAAGCCCCAAGGGCTTGGTATGAAACCCTGTCTAGTTTTCTTATTGAGAACAAATTCTCAAGGGGGAAAATAGACAAGACTCTATTCCTTAGGCAATCCAGAGGCAAGATTATCTTAGTCCAAATATATGTAGATGACATAATATTTGGGTCTACAGAAAGTAGTCTTTGCAGAAAGTTTCCAAAACTTATGCAAGGACAATTTGAAATGAGCAGTATGGGAGAACTTAAGTTATTCTTGGGTCTCCAAGTTAGACAGACTGAAGATGGATTATCCATATGCCAGTCTAAGTTCACCATAGAGTTGATAAGGAAGTATGGTATGGAATCATCCAGTACCATGAAAACTCCTATGGGGTCAAGCATGTCTCTAAGCAAAGATGATGCAGGGAAACCTGTAGATGAGACTTTGTATAGAGGGATAGTTGGCTCCCTACTATATCTAACTACTAGTAGACCAGATATCATGTATGCTACATGTGTCTGTGCTAGGTACCAAGCTTGTCCTAAAGAATCTCATTTGACAGCAGTCAAAAGAATTTTGAGATATCTCAAGGGCACACCTTATCTAGGTCTTTGGTACCCTAGAAATGGAGATTTTGTACTGACATGTTATTAAGATGCAGATTTTGCAGGCTGCAAGGAAGATAGGAAGAGTACAACTGGAACCTGTCAATTTCTAGGTGGAAGGCTGTTGTCATGGAGTAGCAAGAAGCAAACCAGTGTGACTATCTCCACAGTAGAGTCAGAGTATGTTGCTGCAGGAAGTTACTGTGCATAACTACTATGGATACAACACCAGCTAGAAGATTATGGTATTCAAGTAAGTAGAACACCTTTATTTTGTGATTCTACAAGTGCTATTTTTATTGCAAATAATCCTGTCTCCCATAGTAGGACTAAACACATATAAATAAAATACCATTTTCTAAGAGAACATATGGAAAAAGAAGACATTTCCCTAGAGTATATTAATACAGATAATCAGTTAGCTGATATGTATACTAAGCCCTTAGATGAAGCCAAATTCAATAAGTTTAAAATTTAATTAGGTATGATAAACTTAGAATAGTTTACAAAAATTGGCTAAGTTAAATGGTGTCGACACACAGAGTTGTCTGTGTCGACACAGAGAAGTGGTGTCGACATTTCAGAGAAATGGTGTCGACATATCTAGACAGTCTGTGTCGACACTTCAGAGAATTAGTGTCGACATATCTAGAGTAGGTGTCGACACATCCAGGGTGGTGTCGACCCTTAGGATTTACATAGAATTCGTCGAGTGGAGTCTCGACTAATTGTCGAGCTGAGATATATTAGTGTCAACACATATATTCTATCGACTATATTGGTGTCGACACATCGTTGTCGAGACATTAGAAGTAAGTGTCGACACTTTTCAATAGTGTCGACACATTTTAAGTAGGTTAACACGCCTTTTCACCTTCAATTCTAGAAAGGTATAAATAGGATTTCGCCATTGTTTGTCGACACGCTCACCAAAGTTTCGAGACCAAACTTGTGTGTCGACATCTCTCTTCTCTAAATTCAAAATTTCTTCAAACCCTAATGGCGCCCAAGCTAGAAGAGAACATTAATGAAGGATATGAGCTCGTGTGACACGCCTTTGATGACGCGGAACCCGAAATCCAAGGTGTGGTAACCCTAATTGCCGAGACTGGGTTAGAGTATCTTGTATCAGAACCAATCAAGATATGGAAGAAAGAAGTCCTTGAATTCCTGAGTGCAGCTACTCTTGATGTCTCTGGACTCAAGATTAAATTCAGAGTTCATGGAGCCAAAGTCAAGGTGACACAGAAAAGTCTAAGAAAAGTTCTTCAACTACCAAGAACAAAAGAGGAAGAAGATGTATCTGCTTCTAAGACTAGAGAGGCATTGACATGGTGTGGTTTAGACTCAAACTTGAAGATTGGATCAGTGTTCAACAGGAAAGGAATGAACATGCAGGGCAAGTTCTTATCTGAGATAGTTGGCAAGGTCATACTGAGCAAGCCTGGTGGGCATGATAAGATATCTGCTAACATGTTCAGTCTAATGACAAGGATAATTTTCAAACTTAATACTGATTGGTCTGCAGTACTGTTTGATAAGATAAAAGTGTGCCTGAAGAAGCCCAATTTGGGCAGGATTCTGAGTCTATACCTAGCTGGAAGTATTCCTGAAGTAATGAACCAAGCTGCAGGTTCTAAGATAAACCACATGAGGAGAATGGATGTGAGAATTTTCTCAAGGTGGGATAGAGTATTGACAAAGGAACTACCAACTCCAGAAAAGGAAACATCTTAGAAGAAGAAGAAGAAAGCCATTGTGGCTCCTAAAACCACAAGTAGCTCAGAGGAGCAAGTTGAATTCAGTTTTGATGAAGAGAGAAGAAATGTTGGATAGTCACCAGCAAGACAAGAAGATGCTCAGAGGCAGGGGGAGCTACCCTCAGCTAGCCCAATTCACCTGGATCCACTCCAGGGGGAGCCTCAACTTGTGGATGAGCCAACTCCTTTAGAGAGTGAAAGGGCTACCCAAACAATACTTGAGGTAATCACTGAAGTCAATCAATTAGATTTCCCTATTGAGGATGAAGTTTTGACTGACTCATTACCTGATGTTAATCAGCAAACACAGATACATAGTCAACCCCAGGATGTTGTTATGGAGGACACATCTGTTGCTGATAGAGAGGTATTAGATGCTCCTAAGCATAGAGATTCACCAATCCAACCTCAACAAGAGTTTACAATGGAAGAACTGTTTCCTGACTTATTACAAACTGACTTTAAGGGAGAGAAAGAAGCTGTTGAGGGGGAGCAGGTAGAACTTTAGAAGGAGTATGTAGAGAACACTGCTGGAAAATGTACTGAAGAGCAAAGGAATGCTGAGGAGATACCTAGGACTGAGAAGGATTTACCTCCTAGTCCTAAGGACAGGGTAGACATAGCCATCACATCTGCTTCTGAAGATGAAGAGGCTGTTAGAGCCAAGAAGAGAAAGTTCCAGGTCTTTAAGAGAAGAAGCCAGAACTACAAGAAAGCACTGCAGACAATTGCTCCACAACCTGCCCCAACTACTGACTATAGTTCTCTGTTGGTGGCTATGCAGATTCAGCTAGATGAGCAAAGAACAGCTCTAGAGAAGTATATAGATGAAGGGCATAAATCACTTCAATTTGATCTGGCCCAAGACATCAACTCTATCAGATTTGAAGTAAATCAAAACAAGAAGGAGATGACTGAATGTTTCCATAAAGGAGGGAATGTAGTTATCTATTTGGCTACTCACCAAGAAAAGATCAAAACTCAAGTGGATGACATGGCAGTAAAACAAGGATATGTTTTAGAGAATCAGATTAGAATGAATGATAATCTGACTGCTTCACATAATGTCATAGTTACTGAAATAAAAAATATAACTACTGCACAGCCTGCAGAAAGTGCCACTGCCAAAGAAGATTTTGATAAGAAGTTCCAGGAAAGCCTAACTGCTTTTAAAACTGTTCTTCAAGATTCTCAGAAGGCTATAACTGAATAGCTTCAGAAGTTTAAACCTTTTTATAAGGATGAAGTTAACTATCTGAATGCTCAAATCAGATTTCAAAAGGATGATCTTAAGGATCACATAGTTAGAGAAGTCATAAAGGGGGAGAGGGTGTTAGTCAAAGCAGGCTCTGATCATGCAAAATGGATTTCAAATTCCATCGGAGCCACCCTTGGATATCCACCTTTATGTGATGATGACAATGTTGCAGAATCTGGAATTAATCCTGCTGTGTTTGGAGGAGAACATGCTGAAGTGGCTCAAGTGATATATCCTCCTGCAGATTATGATATGATACATCAGGAGGTACAGTCTATGTATAGTCCTCCTGAGGGTAATCTGAATGTTATACTTGAGAAAGTAGTACAACCTCTGCTAGAGGCAATCTTAAAAGAACAAGAGGCATTTCTAAAAGAACAAGAGGCCCAATTATCTAAGAAAAGGTTCAGAGAGCAAGCTGAATTGAGGCCAGATTTTGAACAATGGAGCCCCACATCCAGGAATATCATATTGACTGCTTGGAAGGCTGCTAAGGATAATATCCTGGATAGAGGCAAGTGGTATTCTGAACTGGAGTGGAGGAAACATGAGAATAGGAAAGAAGCCATTGTGCAATATAGAAGAAAGGCTAAGTTAGGGAAGCTACCTCCTAATGCACAGGAGCCTAGCAAGTATTTCACTAAGCCTTATCAATATTTTGAAAGGTAGAAGATAAAGGCTGAAGAGCTAAAAAAGGAAGATCTTAAGAGAAAGAAGCCTGTTGATTACAATGATGCTCCAGTCCAAGCAAAGATTCAATCTGGAAAGGGCATTGTTATCAAGGAACCTGAGCAGCCATAAGATAGAAATTTTCTTAAGTTTACAATTTGTAATCATTTGCTTTTAACTCTATGTAAACTTTTGATTAATGAAAATGTTTGAAGTTGTAAGAACAATGTTATATGTTTAATCTATTACATTACTGTTCTGAGATAATTGTTTATACATGTTCTGTTTATACATGTTTAGCACTTACCCTGTCATTTAATATTGTTTTACATCATACTGTGAATTTGTTATGTATGGTGTATATCATTGACTAAGAGTTATGACTTCTCCAAACAGGGGGAGATTGTTGGGTACATTGGAAAATATGTACCAGATTTGAGGAAGCCTCACCCTGCTCAATGATATACATCAAGGTGTATTTGATGTGTTTTGAGTTTATGTGTGCAGGTTAAGTAATTGCAGGGAAAGCATAAAAGATTCCAAGTCCAGGTGTCGACACTTAGAAGAAAAGTGTTGACACTTATGGAGGCTTGTGACGACACCTAGTGAAACTGTGTCGACACTTGGAGTAATTGTGTCGACACCAGGAAGGCAGAGTCAACACCAGAAGCTAAGTGTCGACACATACAGGCAGTGTCGACATACAGTGAAGAATTGTCAACATTATCTGTGTCGACACTTAGAGGCAGTGTCGACACCCAAAGTAACTTTGTTGACAGCAAAAGTGTCGACACTAGGAGGCTGTATCGACACTCAGCTAACTTCAGCAAAGTTCAAGTACAAGTGTCGACACTAGGAGGCTGTGTCGACACTCAGCAAAGTTTTAACACATGAAGCATGTGTCGACACAAAGGAGTTGTGTCGACACTCAGCAAAGTTTCAACACATGAAGTATGTGTCGACACCAAGTGGATGTGTCGACACTCGGTAAAGTTCAACACAAGAAGGCTTGTGTCGACACAAAGGAGTTGTGTCGACACTCAGCAAAAATCAACTATGTATTAAAGAAGAAGGCTTGTGTCGACACACAGAATCAGTGTCGACACATTCTGAAGAAGCTGTGTCGAGAAACAGTTAAAACAACACAAGGAGTTGTGTCAACACCAACAAGGCTAGTGTCGACACTTAGTCTACTTGTGTCGACACTTAGTCTATCTATTTCAACACATAAAGACTATATGTCTCGACACTTTCAAACAGTGACAGAGAATTCAAGAAGTGACTGGACGACTTGACAACTGCCATTTCAACCGGTCAACTGCAACTGTTAGAGCCGTCAGAAAGTTGTTAGAAACCGGATCAGCCAGTTACCTTGGAGGAAGTCTATTTAAAGACCCTTCTCCTTCAACAGAAAATAGATTGAAGCAATCAATGAATTGAGAAACAACACAACTAAGAAGAAGACCTTCACCAGAAGATCTAAGTAGTTGGAGAGAGAAAGAGAGCTCCTTCTAAGAAGCCAGTTGTTGAACCAGGCTGATAAGTAAATTTCAGATTGAGATCTGATCCACAAGTCAGCAGTTGATTGAAGATCATCTGCATAGAGATTCAACCCTACTGTGTTCTAATTCAAGAAGCTTTGTAAAAGCCAAGGGAGGTTGATCTCTGTCAAGTTCTTCCAAGAACTCATCAAGAAACCAGTCAAATCATCTCTCTCTTTCATAGTTGTGGTTAAACACTTTGTAAACTTTATTTTCTGTAGGATCCTAAGGGATCTGAGCTGTAAGCCTAATTTATAAAGGCTGAGTGGTAGGGATTTTGTACCTGAGTGTAGGAGATACATTTCTCTGAGTGTAGGCCTTGTTGAAGGCTGAGTGTAGGCCTTGTTAAAGGCTGAGTGTAGGCCTTGTTGAAGGCTGAGTGTAGGTCTTGGTGAAGACTGAGTGGTAGGGCTTTGTGCTTGAGTTGTAGGAGTGGGATCACTCTGAGTTGTAGGAACCTGTTTTGGGTTCTGAGTTGTAAGATCTGAGGATCTGAGAAGAAGTGGAGAAGTTAGGCCGAATCTAGTACACTACTAGATAGGCGAAGGGGGAAAGTGGATGTAAGACCCCCTTTTTTTTTCTTTTTTTGACACCGGGGTCTTAGGCCCAGAACCGCCGTTTTGCGGTGACCCCTTCACGCCCTGAAGGGTCATCACCACAAAGCGCCGATTCTGCCGGCCGATTTCGATCACAGAAAAGTAGCAAAATAATGAAGTGAATGTAAACTATCTGTCCACAGTGAATCACATGACATAATAAATATAACTCCACGAAGGGAGTGTCCACAGAAAATAACATCAGAGTAGCAAAACGGGCTTATGCCCGGTACATCAAATCCTCACTACAAGATCTCTCATGCAGAAACAAAAGTAGAAAACTGCTTAGGGTCGAGACTCACGGTCCCGGCTGTGTGTACTCCGGAGCTAGACTGCCCCACCTCCAAGCGCACCGGTCTCTGGGGCTGCTCCTCCATGCTGGTCTCCGCGATCCCCTAAATGATGCGGTTCGAAAACCGTTAGTCTAAAAGACTAAGTCCTATCATCCCCCACCCCTTCCCCCACGGCTCCTAGGCACCGAGCGGAGAGGAAGAAAGGGGAGGACTTGAAGGTGGAGAATATCAAAAGCAGATGGCAGCGGTCCTAATCTAGCAAGTTCTATAGCATATAAAGACAATAAGCTATATATGAAATGTAACCTTCACTTATGTGAAAAACACATAAGCCAAGGGGTCTTTTGCAAGGCTCCCATCGTATAAAAAGTCCCATACCTATTTATACGTTGGGGTGTCGGTGGTCAACAGCAGTAACTAAATATATCAAAGTTAACCTTAATTTATAAACTTGCCCACACAAGCTTATAGACTAAGGGGTCGTGTAGCAGGTCCTAAAGTATAAGCGTCCCATTCCACTTATACTTTAGGTGTCAAGGTTAAGGTAACGATTATGCTATGACATGCAAGTGGGTATGATGGATCATGCAAGTGCAACACACACACCCGACTCTGTGCACACAGACCTTTAGTTCCCCCTTTCTGGAGCCGTAACCTCCCAGGATACCTCCGTAGTGGCAGACGGAAGCGGTGGGTTGGGCCTCGCCCACCTCTAAACCAGTAAAGCACTACCGGTCAGACCTATCGTACGCCTCAACGCTTGGTGCACGAAGCGGACTCCTGCGTACTCTTGCCGGCTGGCGCACCGGACTTCTGTTGGCGAAGTGCTAACCACACTTGCCGAGTCAACGTATTGGCGTCGGTGCATCGACCCTCCAATACCGAAGACCCACCACCTTAATTTCCTTTCCTGTTATGCACATGCAAATTTTAGCGTAAACAAGAATCGAGCCGAAGCTCCCCGGACCAACACGTCCGACTCAAACAATCGAGCCGAAGCTCCCCGGACCCAAAGTCCTCCTTTTAACCATTCGAGCCGAAGCTCCTAACCGACTTCCGGTGCCCTCAGTGTTTGTGAAATGTGCAACCCTAATTACTAAGTTACTCTTTTCAGCTTGTAAAACAGTTTATGTTAACCCAGGACTGCCCCCGGTATTCCCTGTGAAGGGCTCTCAAGGGGCACTAGGAACTGTGTTGGGATTACGCCCAGCGTTCCCTTTCGCAAGGTACTTATTTTATTGTTGGTTGATTCCCTTACCCTTTATTTTCTGATATTTCGATATGCTAATCCTAGGGTAATTTGACTCCAACTCTCCTTGGGTAGGACGATCTTTCGTCGGACCCGAACGCCTATAACCCTAGACAGAACCACACCTTACTCACTCATCTTCCAAAGACGCAGCCCATTCCACTTGTCCTTTCAACAAACCATCAGGACTCATCATACTTGCCCTAATTCACATCCAAATGAAATTCTGCAGTTTTGCTATATGCAGACCACTTAAGCTACATGACCCGTAAAAAGGGAAGTACACGAAATACTCATCTGGTACCCTCATGATAATTATTAGAGGTCTATTATGATAAGTATAGTCTAAATTCAGAACATCATATTTTTCCCAATTAATCTACTATTTATTGAATATTCCTCAAAAACTAGGCCATAGTCAATTTGAACATGAACCATAAGATTTTCTCAGGTAATGGCCTCCTAAAATTTGTATTCACTAAATAACAGAGAAATATTATTGGTTGCCAATTTTCATAATTTTCCAGATAGTTCTTGACCTCTAAAGGATTTATTAAAATAATTCCTAAAATCAAATATAATGAAGGAAGTGCCACAAATATGTCTCCAATAATTATGTAAAAATTACTAGGGCTTCATAAGGAACTAGAAACATCATGATGAAGAAATTAGAATTTTTCAGACAATCTAAATGTCATTATTAAATTTTCCAAAGTTCCATAGAATTAAATTATTAAAGAAGCAACTACTAAATATCATTCTTCAAAAATTTCATAAATATTTACAGAGATGGGTACCATGATTACAAGCCCGTTTGCTAAGTTTCATCAGGTTTAATCAAGTATATTTTGTCTCCAAAAATTCCCAAGTGAAAATTGTAAAACATGACTTTGTGAATTAAGTACCAAAAATATTCATCCAAAATTTATCATAAAATTTCCAGAGATATATATACCATAAGCAACTACCCATTCAAAGACTTAGGCCTTTGCAGAGAGTTTTGGTATTAGATCTTATGGTTTCAAGCTAGTGCCCTAAACTAGGGTTTTGGATTTAAAGGGTTTTAAGTCTTCCAAATGCCATAAAATTTTTACCACAGGACCATAGTAACCTTGTGGACATCATTCCCAAGTTTCAAGTCCATCCAAGGTCTTTTGACCCCAATTTCTTCAAACCCTAGAAATTTACCCTAAAGGGCCTACCCTAAAATTTTAGGGCTACCCTAGTCCAACCCACTCCAAACTCCATAAGTGAGTGTAAAAAGTCAAGTTATATCAGTGGCCAAAATTTCAGCCTCTGTTGAGGTGATTTGGTCACTCAAAACCAAAAGTGCAACTTTTGACCAAAATGCCCTTTATAGGGTATAAATAGGGTTGGGTCAAAACCTATTCAAAACACATCCAAATTAAATGAAATTTTATACAGGTACCTAATTGGAACCCAGGGACCACTCACCAAAATTTGGGAGGGTTTGGAGGTGTTTAGGGCACTTATTTAATTTACCTAATAATTATTAAATATTTACAAAAACTATAGAAATATTTTCTCCAAAAATTCCCATTTTTGGGTAGGCCCTAGATATGTCTAAGATAGACTCTCTGCCAAAATTGCAGCTAATTTGGGCTATGGGTGAAGAGTGGGCACTCAATTTTGTGATTGCCTAGCCCTAAGGGTATGTCCCACCAAAATGGGTGCCCTGGTCTAACCAGAAGCCTAAATGGGTTCAAACCAATTTTAAAAAACAGTAGACAGGCAGGGCTACAATTCCTTTGTTGACCATTTTCCCATACAGAGCCTCTGGCTATTTTTAAGAATTTAAAACATTAAATATCAAAAGTGTGACAGAATGAAATAAATATCATTAATTTCCTATAGTTTGATTTTTGATGCAGCGCGAATCTTGGCGCAGATCGACGGCACTGGGTTATCGTCCCCGATGAGCCAACGGCTGAGATTCATCCCGCCTGGAGCGATTTCCAAGCCCTGCCGCCGGCGATCCAGCCCCTTCCCCGGTCGGCCACCGCCACCATCACCTCCGTCGAGGTGGTGGCTATCGTCAGGCGGCGGCTCCGCCGCCAGAGAGGCGTTTTCCGGCGGAATAAGCAAGAGATTTTCTTGCCGAAACCAGGAGAAATCCCGGATTGAATCGGGCTCAATTGAGCCCGAAACTCAAGCCTATTGATTCCTAGGATCTACCCGCGAGTTAAGGAGAGGAGGAGGACCTTCCTGGCGGCCTGGATGCGAGAGGAGCGGCGGGATGCCATTGACGACGGCGGCGGCGCTCGGCTTCTGCAACTGCACAGTGGAGTGGCCCGTCTCCTCCAGGTAAACGCTCCAAAATGATCCCCTCGGCTCCCTGAAGGTGTTTAAATGGTAAATGGGGGAGAGGAGAGGTTGGTTCTTCAATAGCCATTAACACCATTAAAGGTGTGGCTCGGGTTGTGTGGAGGGGGGCTGAACCCACCCCTTGGTGGCCGGGAAACGGCTGGAATCAACTCCTCTCCCCTAGAGGAGTTGATTACAGCCATAATTGGTGGCTGTTGGCCTTCCTTGGCCGGCTTCTCTCCTCCCCTTCCCTCTTCCCCATTTTCTCTCTCCTCCATTATCATGGAGAGGAGCTCTTTTCTCTCTCCTAGTCACCTCTGGTTGACTAGTCAACCTCATAAGCTAAAGGCAGCCCACTGGATTATGATGGTCATGGGAATGGGTTTAGCCTAAAGGAGAAGTGGCTTGAGCTTGGGTTAGCCCTTTTTGGGCTAAGTTGACTTGACCCTCAATGAGGGTTGACTTGGTCAGTTAGACCATCTTGGTTGACCCCATTGGGTCCTGGGTGATTCCTTGGCCTCCCCTAAGGTCTATGTAGGGTTGGGTAGGGTTGTCTTGGCACCTTAAAGGTCACTTGACCCTTGGTAAGGTCACTTTGACCATTTTAGGGCTAGAGTTGACTTGGGGTCAACATGACCATTAGGGTTCACCCCTATGGATCCTTGGTGACCCATTGACTTCCCTTAGGGTCTAGGTAGGGTTATGTAGGGTTGCCCTGCACTTTGGAGGTCACATACCCTTAGTAAGGGTACTTTGCCCAGATTAGGGCTTGAGTTGACTTGGGTCAACCTGGCCTCTAGGGCTGACCCCAATGTGTCCTTAGTGACCCATTGACCTCTCTTTAGGGTTAGGAGGGCATAGGTGGGGTCCTCTAGACTAGGAGTGGGTCAATTGGCCCTAAGTAGGCTAGGTTGACCCATTCAGGGCTAGGGTTGACCTTGGTCAACTGGGCCTCTTGGGTTGGCCCTAATGGGTCTTTTAGCTCTAATGGGTCTCCCAAAATGTTTGGGAGTGTTGTGGTAGGGTCTTGGGGCCATGGTGAAGCCCCATTGTCATTCTAAACCATTGTTCAAAATCCTACTATTTGCAGACCATGGTGATCCCTACCTTGGCCTCCTATCTCTTGGCCCATTTCTGGCTTCCTGGGGTTTGTCATGACCTAGTCATGGCCAAAACCACTTTTAGGGGTCTAGTTGGAAATGGGATATTACAAATCCCAATAAACAAAACAAAGATTTCGTCCCCGAAATCAAGGTTGGACCTACGGGTCTTATTACCGAAGGAAAGAGTCTTGTAACATCCCATTAGGACGCCTCGTTCGTTGAATTTGATTTTATGGAAAAACTTAGATCTAAGACCCCTTTCGCCCAAACAGCGAACCAGAATCCCAATAAACAAGGTTAAGCCCCCAATAAACAAAAGATAAGCCCCTATCTACCTAGAGCAGCCCTTAGTATACTTAAAGCAGGAAAAATAAATTAACATCTTGAGGGGTCCGAGAGGTATACCTGACTGAATAGCTCGGGGTATCTTTGTCGCATCAGGTCCTGTGGCTCCCAGGTATGCTCCTCCTGGCCGTGGTTCCTCCACAGGACCTTGACTAGTGGGACCTTCTTGCGTCGCAAGACCCGCACTCCTCGGTCGTCGATCCTCACAGGCTCCAAATGAACCGACCGATCTGACGCTACCGGCCCTTCGGTAGTCAGAATCTGCTGCTCCGGGCGTAGCAGAGCCCTCCTCAAAGAAGAAATGTGGAAGACGTCGTGCAGCGCTTCCAGCTCTGGTGGTAACTCCAGCCGGTAGGCTAGGGGTCCGATCCACTCCATGATCCTGTAAGGGCCCATGCACCTAGGGCTGAGCTTCTTCCTCCGACCACGCACCCGTGAAACTCCATGCATGGGCCGGATCTTCAGAAACACCCGGTCCCCCACCTGGAACTCCACCTGCCGATGTCGGGCGTCATAATACTTAGCCTGTCTACTCTGTGCCTCGAGCATCCTGTCCCTGATCAGCCTCACCTGTGCCTCGGTGTCTTCAACAAACTCTGTCCCCAACACTTTCGGGTCCTCGTTCTGCACCCAAGAAAGCGGGGTCCGGCATCTCCTCCCGTACAAGGCTTTGTAAGGCGCCATCCTGATGCTGGACTGGTGGCTGTTGTTATAGGAGAACTCGACAAGGGGCAAGAGTTTCTCCCACGGCTCCCCGTGGTCCAAGATGCATAACCTCAAAAGGTCCTCCAGCGTCCGGTTGGTGCGTTCTGTCTGCCCGTCTGTCTGGGGGTGGAATGCAGTGCTGAAATTCAATCGCGTGCCTAAGTAAGCTTGCACGGATCTCCACTCCCTGGAGGTGAACCTGCCATCCCGATCCGACACTATCGTCCTGGGCACGCCATGATAACGAACGAACTGCTCCACAAACTTTCGCACCAGTACTCCTACTGAATCATCCTTCCTGATCGGTATAAATCGAGCCACCTTGGTCAACCGATCGACGATTACCCAGATCGAGTCATTCCCTGTCCGAGACCGGGGAAGCCCATGTATGAAGTCCATGGCTATGTCATCAAACTTCCACTCCGGCACCGGAAGTGGCTGCAATAATCCCGCGGGGTTCCTGCACTCCGCCTTCACTAGCTGACATGCCTCACAATGGGTCACGAAGTGTGAGACATCCCTCTTCATGCCCGGCCAGTACATCGTCTTCTTCAAATCAGCCGTCATCTTTGTGATCCCCGGGTATACAGAATACCGGCTGCAGTGCGCCTCCATCATAATATCCTCCCGGATCTGGCCTCCCTCCGGTACATACACCCGTCCTCTGAAGCACACCAGGTCGTCCCTCAGTGTGTAGTCTCCTGCAGTGCCTGCCTCCAGAGCTTGGAAGATGGGCTCTAACTTGGCATCCTGCCTCTGCCCTTCTCTGACTCGGTCTCTGATGTCATCGGTAACGCCTACCGCGGCCAAGTACTCCTCATAGAGCTCAGGATCATCGGACGATACCAGGGTAATGTGCATGTCCTCTAGTCTCTGCAGCAGCTCCATAGACATCAACTGAGGCTCTGCTCCTGCTGTGGCAGCTCTCCTACTCAGTGCGTCCGCCACCACGTTCGCCTTCCCCGGGTGGTAATGCATCTCATACTGATAGTCAGAAAGGAACTCCACCCACCGCCTCTGCCTGATGTTTAGTTCCTTCTGTGTGTCCACGCACTTAAGGTTCTTATGATCGGAGTATATGTCACAGTGGACTCCATATAGGTAATGCCGCCATATTTTTAGTGCGAATACAACTGCTCCCATCTCCAGGTCGTGCACTGGGTAGTTCTTCTCATGGGTCTTCAGCTGGCGGGAAGCATAAGCTATGACGTGTCCGTTCTGCATCAGTACTGCTCCCATCCCCTGATATGATGCGTCGGTGTAGACCTGGAATCCCTCCCTCCCCGAGGGGAGAGTAAGAATGGGAGCCGAGGTCAGCCGATCCTTCAGCTCCTGGAAAGCTGTCTGGCACTGCGGGGTCCACACGAACGGTACCTCCTTCTTTGTCAAGGATGTGAGCGGGAGGGCGATTCGAGAGAATCCCTCCACGAACTTCCGATAGTAACCGGCAAGTCCTAGAAAACTCCGTACGTCAGTGGCTGTTTTCAGCTGCGGCCACTCCGAAATAGCTCGAATCTTTGCCGGGTCCACTGCCAGCCCGGCTCCGCTGATAATGTGACCTAAGAAAGCCACCTCCTTCAGCCAGAACTGACACTTACTGAACTTCGCATAAAGACGATGCTCCCGCAGTCTCTCCAGGGTCAATGCTAGATGCCGCGTGTGCTCCTCCTCCGTCTTAGAATAGATAAGGATGTCGTCTATGAACACTATGACGAACACATCCAAATAAGCCTCGAAGACCCGGTTCATGAGGCTCATAAACGCCGACGGAGCGTTCGTGAGCCCGAAGGGCATCACGATGAACTCATACAATCCATATCGGCTACTAAAGGCTGTCTTCGGAATATCCTCCTCCTGGATCCGCAGCTGGTAGTAGCCTGATCTCAAGTCCAGCTTCGAAAAATAATGGGCTCCCTCCAGCTGATCGAACAACTCGTCTATCCTGGGGAGCGGATAGGTATTTCGGACGGTCAGCCTGTTTAGTGCTCGATAGTCGATGCACAGGCGTAAAGTGCCGTCCTTCTTCTTTACGAATAGGACAGGAGCTCCCCATGATGAGGAACTCGGCCTAACAAATCCTGCTTCCACCAGCTCCTGCAACTGCGTCCGAAACTCCGCCAACTCCTTCGGAGCCATCCGATAAGGAGCCTTGGATACCGGCTTAGCCCCTGGTACCAGCTGAATCTGGAAGTCCTTTTCCCTATGCGGAGGTAGTCCTGGCAGCTTATCCGGAAAAATGTCGGCGTAGTCACGAACCACCGGAATGTTAGCGATCAGGTCCTTCTCCTCAGTCATCTCGAACAATACTTGACATACCTCGTCCCCTTGCATATGAGCCTTAATGGCCTGAATAGAAGAAAGCAGGCGACGCGAGACCGGTGTAGTACCATCGAATGTCACATAAGTATCGCCGTGGCTGAGCACGACCCTCCTTGCCGGGCAATCAATCTGGGCATGGTTCCAGACAAGCCATGTCATGCCCAAGACGAGGTCGAAGTCCGGCATCCTCAGGATCGTCGTCGGGGCCTCGAGTGCCAACCCGTCTATGGTAACTTCCAGGAGGCACTTTTCTGTGGACTGGATCTCCATCCCATTGGGGAGGCGCACCCTCCTGGGTAGTCCCGTATAACATCGAATCTGATCCAGGTCCTTGACGAAAT
Organism: Platanthera guangdongensis; assembly: GCA_039583875.1. NCBI lineage: Eukaryota > Viridiplantae > Streptophyta > Magnoliopsida > Asparagales > Orchidaceae > Platanthera > Platanthera guangdongensis. The sequence continues at coordinate 177,877,639 of CM077162.1, read as the reverse complement.
CCTCCGACACAAAGTTGTGCGATGCCCCCGTGTCGAACAGGGTATGGGCAGGTTTGCCGCACACCATCACCATTCCTAAATCAGTTTTGAAAGAAAAACTCTGTTGTAAGGTTTTCTAACCTAGGTTGTGTAGTAGTTCTATCAACACTTAATATGAGCAAAGAATAAATCCAAAACTAAGATTACTCTCATACCTGCAATAACCCTGTCCGGGTTCCGGGGCTGTGCTAAGTCCAAAGCGTAAATCTGCTCCCCATTCTGCCTGCGGTCGCCTCCCTGGTAACCACGACCTCGGCCGCGTCCTCGGCCTCCGAAATGCTGGGCCGGTGGGCCACCCCGTGGTGCTGGAGGTGGTGCCCCCCTCATAGGGCAGTCTCTCCGGAGGTGTCCCACCTGGTGACATTGGAAGCACTCCGGCGGGGGATACGCCATACCCCGAGGTCTCTGCATCTCTTGGATCCGGAGAGGTTGAGGGGCCAAGACCACCTGCTCTCTCGGCTCCTGCCTCAACTCCTGACGAGGCTGCTCCTCTGCCCTTCTTCCATATGGTACGATGCCTCGCCGCTGATCATTTCGGGCCCTCCGGCCCTGGTCCTCCGTTTGCCGTTTCTGGCCCCGAGTGGTGTGCCAGTCGGCCTCAATCCTCTTCGCCATCTCCAAAATCCGGGAGATGGGCCCGTCAGAGACAAAAAGCAAGGCCTCCCTCAACTCCTCTTTTAGGCCCTTATAAAACCTCTTGACGTAACCTGCTTCGTCCAGCTGATAGGAGCCCGCATATCGGGCCAAATGATCGAACTCTCGGTGGTACTCCACCACTGTCCTGGTGCCCTGCCTCAGCTGCAAGAACCGCTCCTCCAACTCGTCCCTGGCCGACTGAGGAACAAAGTGCTCCAGCAGCGTGGCCCTGAACTCTTCCCAAGTGATTTCTGCAATCTCTCTATCAGCAAAGGTCGTGTCCAACAGCGTCTTCCACCACCGCTTGGCATGTGACTCCAAGCAAGATACCACTAGGGCCACCCTCTCCTCCCAAGGGCATCGTATCCCAGTCAACATCTCGTACATCACATCCAGCCATTCCTCTGTCCGTACTGCCGACTCTGTCCCCAAGTAAGATGGGGGAGAGAGTCCTTGGAAGGTGCTCATCCAGTTGGCCCCTGGGTTTGGCTGCTGGGCTGGGGCTTGCTGAGCTCGGAAGGCCTCAAGGATAGCTGTAAGGGTCTGCCCCATGTCTGACTGGAGGAAAGGTGTGGGGACCATGGGAGGTGGTGCAATGTCTGGAGTCTGCTGAGCTCCACCTTGTGGGGTGGGCTGAGCTGGGGGCTGCAAAACGAACTACATTAGTAGATAATCGACTCAATGCCTAATGAAAGTGGACAACCTACATGTGATTTCCCCCCCGTATGGGCACACCACTGCTTCCGCTGCTTAGTTTGTCCCCAAACTAAACCCGCGCGGGGGTGACCTAGGGTTGTGGACGGCTACTTTTCGATCGAGGTTTGCTTTGATACCACTTGTAAGACCCCCTTTTTTTTTCTTTTTTTGACACCGGGGTCTTAGGCCCAGAACCGCCGTTTTGCGGTGACCCCTTCACGCCCTGAAGGGTCATCACCACAAAGCGCCGATTCTGCCGGCCGATTTCGATCACAGAAAAGTAGCAAAATAATGAAGTGAATGTAAACTATCTGTCCACAGTGAATCACATGACATAATAAATATAAATTCACGAATGGAGTGTCCACAGAAAATAACATCAGAGTAGCAAAACGGGCTTATGCCCGGTACATCAAATCCTCACTACAAGATCTCTCATGCAGAAACAAAAGTAGAAAACTGCTCAGGGTCGAGACTCACGGTCCCGGCTGTGTGTACTCCGGAGCTAGACTGCCCCACCTCCAAGCGCACCGGTCTCTGGGGCTGCTCCTCCATGCTGGTCTCCGCGATCCCCTAAATGATGCGGTTCGAAAACCGTTAGTCTAAAAGACTAAGTCCTATCATCCCCCACCCCTTCCCCCACGGCTCCTAGGCACCGAGCGGAGAGGAAGAAAGGGGAGGACTTGAAGGTGGAGAATATCAAAAGCAGATGGCAGCGGTCCTAATCTAGCAAGTTCTATAGCATATAAAGACAATAAGCTATATATGAAATGTAACCTTCACTTATGTGAAAAACACATAAGCCAAGGGGTCTTTTGCAAGGCTCCCATCGTATAAAAAGTCCCATACCGATTTATACGTTGGGGTGTCGGTGGTCAACAGCAGTAACTAAATATATCAAAGTTAACCTTAATTTATAAACTTGCCCACACAAGCTTATAGACTAAGGGGTCGTGTAGCAGGTCCTAAAGTATAAGCGTCCCATTCCACTTATACTTTAGGTGTCAAGGTTAAGGTAACGATTATGCTATGACATGCAAGTGGGTATGATGGATCATGCAAGTGCAACACACACACCCGACTCTGTGCACACAGACCTTTAGTTCCCCCTTTCTGGAGCCGTAACCTCCCAGGATACCTCCGTAGTGGCAGACGGAAGCGGTGGGTTGGGCCTCGCCCACCTCTAAACCAGTAAAGCACTACCGGTCAGACCTATCGTACGCCTCAACGCTTGGTGCACGAAGCGGACTCCTGCGTACTCTTGCCGGCTGGCGCACCGGACTTCTGTTGGCGAAGTGCTAACCACACTTGCCGAGTCAACGTATTGGCGTCGGTGCATCGACCCTCCAATACCGAAGACCCACCACCTTAATTTCCTTTCCTGTTATGCACATGCAAATTTTAGCGTAAACAAGAATCGAGCCGAAGCTCCCCGGACCAACACGTCCGACTCAAACAATCGAGCCGAAGCTCCCCGGACCCAAAGTCCTCCTTTTAACCATCCGAGCCGAAGCTCCTAACCGACTTCCGGTGCCCTCAGTGTTTGTGAAATGTGCAACCCTAATTACTAAGTTACTCTTTTCAGCTTGTTAAACAATTTACGTTAACCCAGGACTGCCCCCGGTATTCCCTGTGAAGGGCTCTCAAGGGGCACTAGGAACTGTGTTGGGATTACGCCCAGCGTTCCCTTTCGCAAGGTACTTATTTTATTGTTGGTTGATTCCCTTACCCTTTATTTTCTCATATTTCGATATGCTAATCCTAGGGTAATTTGACTCCAACTCTCCTTGGGTAGGACGAACTTTCGTCGGACCCGAACGCCTATAACCCTAGACAGAACCACACCTTACTCACTCATCTTCCAAAGACGCAGCCCATTCCACTTGTCCTTTCAACAAACCATCAGGACTCATCATACTTGCCCTAATTCACATCCAAATAAAATTCTGCAGTTTTGCTATATGCAGACCACTTAAGCTACATGACCCGTAAAAAGGGAAGTACACGAAATACTCATCCAGTACCCTCATGATAATTATTAGAGGTCTATTATGATAAGTATAGTCTAAATTCAGAACATCATATTTTTCCCAATTAATCTACTATTTATTGAATATTCCTCAAAAACTAGGCCATAGTCAATTTGAACATGAACCATAAGATTTTCTCATGTAATGGCCTCCTAAAATTTGTATTCACTAAATAACAGAGAAATATTATTGGTTGCCAATTTTCATAATTTTCCAGATAGTTCTTGACCTCTAAAGGATTTATTAAAATAATTCCTAAAATCAAATATAATGAAGGAAGTGCCACAAATATGTCTCCAATAATTATGTAAAACTTACTAGGGCTTCATAAGGAACTAGAAACATCATGATGAAGAAATTAGAATTTTTCAGACAATCTAAATGTCATTATTAAATTTTCCAAAGTTCCATAGAATTAAATAATTAAAGAAGCAACTACTAAATATCATTCTTCAAAAATTTCATAAAATTTACAAAGATGGGTACCATGATTACAAGCCCCTTTGCTAAGTTTCATCAGGTTTAATCAAGTATATTGTTCTCCAAAAATTCCTAAGTGAAAATTGTAAAACATGACTTTGTGAATTAAGTACCAAAAATATTCATCCAAAATTTATCATAAAATTTCCAGAGATATATATACCCTAAGCAACTACCCATTCAAAGACTTAGGCCTTTGCAGAGAGTTTTGGTATTAGATCTTATGGTTTCAAGCTAGTGCCCTAAACTAGGGTTTTGGATTTAAAGGGTTTTAAGTCTTCCAAATGCCCTAAAATTTTAACCACAGGACCATAGTAATCCTGTGGACATCATTCCCAAGTTTCAAGTCCATACAAGGTCTTTTGACCCCAATTTCTTCAAACCCTAGAAATTTACCCTAAAGGACCTACCCTAAAATTTTAGGGCTACCCTAGTCCAACCCACTCCAAACTCCATAAGTGAGTGTAAAAAGTCAAGTTATATCAGTGGCCAAAATTTCAGCCTCTGTTGAGGTGATTTGGTCACTCAAAACCAAAAGTGCAACTTTTGACCAAAATGCCCTTTATAGGGTATAAATAGGGTTGGGTCAAAACCTATTCAAAACACATCCAAATTAAATGAAATTTTATACAGGTACCTAATTGGAACCCAGGGACCACTCACCAAAATTTGGGATGGTTTGGAGGTGTTTAGGGTACTTATTTAATTTACCTAATAATTATTAAATATTTACAAAAACTATAGAAATATTTTCTCCAAAAATTCCCATTTTTGGGCAGGCCCTAGATATGTCTAAGATAGACTCTCTGCCAAAATTTCAGCTAATTTGGGCTAGGGGTGAAGAGTGGGCACTCAATTTTGTGACTGTCTAGCCCTAAGGGTATGTCCCACCAAACTGGGTGCCCTGGTCTAACCAGACGCCTAAATGGGTTCAAACCAATTTTAAACAAAAGTAGACAGGCAGGGCTACAATTCATGTGTTGACCATTTTCCCATACAGAGCCTCTGGCTATTTTTAAGAATTTAAAACATTAAATATCAAAAGTGTGACAGAATGAAATAAATATCATTAATTTCCTATAGTTTGATTTTTGATGCAGCGCGAATCTTGGCGCAGATCGACGGCGCTGGGTTATCGTCCCCGATGAGCCAACGGCTGAGATTCATCCCGCCTGGAGCGATTTCCAAGCCCTGCCGCCGGCGATCCAGCCCCTTCCCCGGCCGGCCACCGCCACCATCACCTCCGTCGAGGTGGTGGCTATCGTCAGGCGGCGGCTCCGCCGTCGGAGAGGCGTTTTCCGGCGGAATAAGCAAGAGATTTTCTTGCCGAAACCAGGAGAAATCCAGGATTGAATCGGGCTCAATTGAGCCCGAAACTCAAGCCTATTGATTCCTAGGATCTACCCGCGAGTTAAGGAGAGGAGGAGGACCTTCCTGGCGGCCTGGATGCGAGAGGAGCGGCGGGATGCCATTGACGACGGCGGCGGCGCTCGGCTTCTGCAACTACACAGTGGAGTGGCCCGTCTCCTCCAGGTAAACGCTCCAAAATGATCCCCTCGGCTCCCTGAAGGTGTTTAAATGGTAAATGGGGGAGAGGAGAGGCTGGTTCTTCAATAGCCATTAACACCATTAAAGGTGTGGCTCGGGTTGTGTGGAGGGGGGCTGAACCCACCCCTTGGTGGCCGGGAAACGGCTGGAATCAACTCCTCTCCCCTAGAGGAGTTGATTACAGCCATAATTGGTGGCTGTTGGCCTTCCTTGGCCGGCTTCTCTCCTCCCCTTCCCTCTTCCCCATTTTCTCTCTCCTCCATTATCATGGAGAGGAGCTCTTTTCTCTCTCCTAGTCACCTCTGGTTGACTAGTCAACCTCATAAGCTAAAGGCAGCCCACTGGATTATGATGGTCATGGGAATGGGTTTAGCCTAAAGGAGAAGTGGCTTGAGCTTGGGTTAGCCCTTTTTGGGCTAAGTTGACTTGACCCTCAATGAGGGTTGACTTGGTCAGTTAGACCATCTTGGTTGACCCCATTGGGTCCTGGGTGATTCCTTGGCCTCCCCTAAGGTCTATGTAGGGTTGGGTAGGGTTGTCTTGGCACCTTAAAGGTCACTTGACCCTTGGTAAGGTCACTTTGACCATTTTAGGGCTAGAGTTGACTTGGAGTCAACATGACCATTAGGGTTCACCCCTATGGATCCTTGGTGACCCATTGACTTCCCTTAGGGTCTAGGTAGGGTTATGTAGGGTTGCCCTGCACTTTGGAGGTCACATACCCTTAGTAAGGGTACTTTGCCCAGATTAGGGCTTGAGTTGACTTGGGTCAACCTGGCCTCTAGGGCTGACCCCAATGTGTCCTTAGTGACCCATTGACCTCTCTTTAGGGTTAGGAGGGCATAGGTGGGGTCCTCTAGACTAGGAGTGGGTCAATTGGCCCTAAGTAGGCTAGGTTGACCCATTCAGGGCTAGGGTTGACCTTGGTCAACTGGGCCTCTTGGGTTGGCCCTAATGGGTCTTTTAGCTCTAATGGGTCTCCTAAAATGTTTGGGAGTGTTGTGGTAGGGTCTTGGGGCCATGGTGAAGCCCCATTGCCATTCTAAACCATTATTCAAAATCCTACTATTTGCAGACCATGGTGATCCCTACCTTGGCCTCCTATCTCTTGGCCCATTTCTGGCTTCCTGGGGTTTGTCATGACCTAGTCATGGCCAAAACCACTTTTAGGGGTCTAGTTGGAAATGGGATGTTACAGTGGATGTACCCAGACCTTGGGGAACCACTATAAAATCTGTGTGTTCTCTGTGTGTGATTAATTCTGTGGTTGCTGTATTATCTGTGCTAAATTGCTGTAGAGAATTTCAAATACATGGCTTATTATTCAGTGTTCCTGCCTGTAAATTTAAAAAGATTAAGGACACCTATTCACCCCCTCTAGGTGATTAGGCACTATTTCTTTCATAAACCTCCTCCTTAATATACCCGTTAAGAAAAGAAGTTTTAACTTCCATTTGAAATAATTTAAACTTTTTAAAACTAGTAAATGCAATAAATATTCTAACTGCTTCTAAACGTGTTACAGGTGCAAAGGTTTCATCAAAATCTATTCCTTCTATTTGTGAATATCCTTTTGCTACGAGTCTAGCTTTGTTCCTAGTGACCCTAGATTCACTATCTAGTTTATTTTTAAAAATCCACTTAACCCCTACAATAGGATGATTTGACGGTCTTTATACTAACTTCCAAACCTTATTGCATTCAAATTGATTAAGCTTGTCATTCAAAGCTAAAAACCAAGAATTATTATTTAAAGCAGCTTCAACACTTTTAGGTTCTATATCAGAAATAAAGCACATATTAGAGAATAACTCACGTATGGATGAACGAGTACTTACCCCTCTTGACGGTTCACCAATAACCAAATCTTGGGGATGATCTTTTGAGAATCTTAGTTCGCTTAGAGGCATGCATTCTTGCTCCTCTTCTTGTTCGACACGTTTTCTTTCTCTGTCTCCAAGGATTTCATCATCATCCAAACTTTGTGGAGGCAATAACTCTTCATCTTTACATGTATTATTAGCTTCTACACAAGGAAAAAACTCATCAAATTTAACATGTATAGATTCTTCAACCATTTTAGTCCCTTTGTTGTAAACTCTATAAGCTTTACTCGTTGAAGAATAGCTAATAAAAATGCCTTCATCACACTTTTCATCAAATTTGCCTAAATTATGCTTAGTGTTCAAAACAAAACATTTACAATCAAAAACTTTAAAATAAGACACATTTGGTTTCCTTTGAAAATATAACTCATAAGGTGTTAATTTTAGGAGAGGTCAAAGCATAACTCGATTAATAACATAACAAGCAGTACTAACAACTTCGACCCAAAATGATCTGGGTAATTTATATTCAGATAGCATAGTACGAGCTAGTTCTTGTAAAGTTCTATTTTTCCTCTCTACCACACCATTTTGTTGAGGTGTACGAGGAGCGAAAAATTCATGTTTAATTCCTAACTCATTGTAAAAAAAAACAAATTTTTCATTATCAAATTCACCTCCATGATCTGAACGAATGCATTTTATTTTTAACTCTAGTTCGTTTTGAACACATATACATAATTTGGAAAATTTTAAAAACGCATCAGATTTAGACGTTAAGAAAATTGTCCAACTTAAGTGAGAAAAATCATTAATCAAAACAAAAGTGTATTTTCTACCACCTAGACTTAGTGTATTAACAGGGCCAAAAAAATCCATATGTATCAATTCTAAAGGCCTAGTGGTGGAAATGACATTTTTGCTTTTAAATGAAGACTTTAAAAATTTTCCTTTTTGACATGGTGAATATAAATACGATAAATTTCCATGAAAAAAAGGTAAACCTTTAACAAGTTTGTTTTGAGACAATTTTATAATAAGTTTGGAACTAGAATGTCCAAGACGTCTATGCCACAAATCTAACTCCTCATTTTTAGATATAAAACACTTTAATGAAGAATGTGGCAAATCATTAAATATAATCATGTATACATTTTGAAACCTAGGAGCAGTAATAACAGTATCATTTATTTTGGAGTTAATAATTTTGCATAAGTTTGAAGACGAGTCAAATAATACATTTAAGCCAACATCACATAACTAACTTATTGAGATTAAATTATGCTTAAAACCTTTAACATACAAAACATTTGAGATATTAAATGATTTGTTACTTACTACTCTGATACCGATGATTTTTCCCTTTCCGTTGCCACCAAAAGTAAGTACTCCTCCTTTCTTCATCTCTAGGTTAAGGAACTTTGATTTATTGCCCGTCACGTGCTTGGAACAACCTGAGTCCAAGTATCACATGTTTTCTTTGTCCTTAGCCTGCCAACACACGTAGAAAGAGGATGAGAGTAAAGATCCAGTTACCCAAGTAGTTCCTCCCATAGAATAGGTGGAAGCCTTAGGTACCCAAATTTGTTTAACAGAACAGTGTCCCGTCTTCTTACAAGTGTGTGTTGTGTGACCAAACTTATAACATTTGGCACACTTGATGAAAGAATTCGATGGGTTTTTTAAAGTAAATTTTGACCCTTTGTTGGAGGCTACAGGGACATTAGTTTTATTATTTTTAATCTGGAAACAAGTTTTTTTGGACTTTTTCTTATCGCCGGCGACAGTGGATGTCGCCGGGCGATAGTGTTCAGGTGAGTATCCAAGTCCGAATTTTTCAGAACCATAGTACTGGTTTGCCAAAATCATATTTAGTGATTTTTGTCCCACTCCAAATTTGCTAGTGGCCATTTTTAAATCACGGACTTGTCCCCTTAATACATAATTTTCGGCAACAATGGTGCCGCATCGGTTTGCGAAGGACTTTCTGTTGCCTTCCACTTGAGATTGAGAAAACTTTAGAGATATCTCTAAGGCCTCTTTCTCTCTTGTAAGAGTTTCAACCCGAGTCTGAGTCTTAGAGAGATCTTTCTCAAGCTCTAGTATCTTTGTCAAGGAGGGACAATCCTCTTGACATATCGCTTTCTCCTTTCCAAGTACTTTTACTTCATTTCTTAATTTTTTATTTTCTTTTATAAACAATTTATTTTCAGATTTAATCAATTGAATTTCATCCAGGTTTTTATCTAAATATTTGCAGGTTCTCAAAAATTCAGAATTTAAATCATCATAAGTTTCAGGAGTTACCTCAATGTCGCTCTGAACACTGCTTCCTTCATCATGTGATGAAACATTCTTTCACATCAAGCACATGTTGGCCTCCTCTTCAGTTTCTGATCCTGAACTGCTTGATTCCTCATAAGTGGTTTCATCCCATGTTTCTGCCTTCAGAACTTTATTCTTATCTTTCTTTTTGTACCGCTTCTACTTCAGCTCTTTCAGATACTTTGGGCACTTGCTCTTTATGTGGCCAATTCTCCTACAATGATAACACTTAGGTGGTGGTCTATCTTCGTCATCCTCTCCATCAGATTGGGCTTTTCCTTTCCTATTTCCAGATTCTTGCTTCTTGAAAAATTTCCTGAAGGAATTTCTTCTTTCAGGATTTCTCATGAATTTCCTGAATTTTATCACAAACAGGCTTTCTTCACCTCCATCGTCACTTTAATCGGACTTGCTTTCCTCTTCCTTCTTGGAATTCAACGCCAAAGCTTTCTTTCTTAGCTCCAAGCTATACTATTGTTGTTGAATCCTCAACTCTACTTCATGGGTTTTTTAAGTTGCCTATTAGATTCTCAATTTGGAGAGACTTTAGATCGTGTGACTCCGAGATGACAGTCACTTTTGGATTAAACTTCGGGGGAAGAGATCTAAGTATTTTTCTCACCATATCTTCATTTGAGAAATTCTTCCCTAGAATCCGTGAGTCGTTCACTATCTTGCTGAACCTTGTGTACATGGAGTCTACATCCTCATCAACCTGCATTTTGAACTTCTCAAACTCTGATTCTAACTGGAAAAGCTTCGAGTACTTCACCTGCGATGTACCTTCATGAGTAACTTTAAGAAGATTTCATATATCATATACAGTATCACATGCACAAATACGATTAAATTCAGTCCTATCTAACGCACAAAATAAGGCGTTCATTGCCTTAGCATTATTCTTATAGCAAAGCTTATCAGCTTCATCCCATTTATCCTTGGGTTTTTCCATTGAGACACTTCCTACTACAGTTATGGCAGGCAGTGTAGCATGTTTCAACCATGCCCCAAACATCGATGTCTAGAGCTATTAGAAAGCATCGCATTTGAGCTTTCCAATAGTTGTAGTCAGTGCCCGTGAATAAGGGAGGTCTACTTATACCTTGCCCCTCAGAAAATGCATGAGTGTTTTGTGCTATTACTACCAGTGTTGAAACCGATTTTGGAGTAACCTTGCTCTGATACCAAAATGTTGGATCTTACGGCACCCGTAGAGGGGGGGGGTGAATAAGGGTTCTTTAAAATTTTCTTAAATTCAGACAATCTTGCTTGATGAATAAAATAATATAATTAGAGAATGAAAATGTATACTAGCTATAACAACAATGATATATTTCAAAAGAGATAAATTGAATACAAAGTGTCTCTATAGAGCTACAGACAAAGGCTCATGAAATAAATAATTAACTTGTGTTTTCGCCAGTTCTTCTACCAAGAACCGACAGGGTAAAGCGTATATCTTCCTAGATCTTGCTACTAATCTCCTCCTAGATATAATCATAGTTTAGACGCTGCACACAAGGCAACGATCTCTCCCTAAGCCGCATAAGGACTTGGATGCCACTCACAAGGCGGCGATTCTCTCCTAAGCCACACAAGGACCTAGACGCCACTCACATGGCGACCATTTCCCCTCTCGTTTACAATGAGAAAAAAATAGAAACAAGAGCAAAACAAATTGAACACTTTAGGCTAGACACTCCCTTCAAACAATGCGCTAAAGATGCTGATGAATCCTTGCTAGAGTTGCTTCGAATACTACGAACATGCCGTCAATCTTCTGCTCTTTGGCCTTCTTCAGAGTATGGAGTATCTCTGAGATTTGGAGCTCTCTGAATCGTCTTTGTAGGAAAGTACACTCTAGGTAATCAAATTCGTGATTTCCATAAGAAATGAATGGCTTTTATATTTTGGCGATATCGCCTGGCGATATTGGGTGTCGCCACCTGGCGTTATCGGTAATTGCTGCCACGTGTGCCACGAACTCCTCATTTTCGCATCGCAGATACGTCGAGCGTCGAATCGTGCACTATCACCGTCTTGCGATAGCGATGTAACAGATGCCACGTCGCCCACTAGCTTTGTCGAGTGTCGAATGAAAATGCGTCGAGTGGCGCTATCTCCTGTCGGTGTTACTCAATATCGTCTGGCAATATCTCCCGAGCTCAATTCTGATCTGATTCATCACCAAAAAGACATTAGAGATAGACCTGTGTTATCTGCAAACCAAAAACACCCAAAAATCAAATACAAACAAGATTTGTTATTAGCAAACCAGGAAGCGTGGAATGCATGTCCAACAAAACATACATCACTAATATAGACCAACACATCCGGATGAGCTTCACACAACATGCATATTCCTTACTTCGATTCTGGATATAAATGCAAACTAATGGGGATAAACAGATTGACCCATCGGGAGAACGCTTCCCATATTTTCGTGGAGCGTCTACCCTCAAATGCCAAAACGAAGGACTTCACATGTCCAAGGAAGAGGATCGTTACCCTTGATGTACTCTTTGTCTCCGTGGGAGAAATCCAGAATTTTGAAACCGTTCACTCCAACCTTGCCTCCGCAAATCTGAACTCGCCTTGCGAATCCGAGCTCTAAATCCCAAACAGTGGCAAAGTCTCTCTATTAGCATTGCTGCTCCTCCAAGAAAACCATGCCAAACTCTCCAATTCCAAAACAATGAAGAGGAAATGGTCAAACATATATATAAAGCTACCGCCATGCGGTACCGTCTCGTTTTGCGTGTAACCACCTAGGCCCTCCAATCGCACGCTAATATGTGGCCACACCATTACAGATTCACTATCGTCGTGCGACAAGATGCTAACTCCGCACGATAGCCGTTGTCGGTTACAACACAATACCCTTTGTTATCGCTGTGCGCTAACTGCTACCATCATGCAGTTCATCAATTAAATTGACCTAGCTATCGCCAGCGGTATCCCTATCATCGGGCGCTAGCTTCCCGAGAGCTCTGCCTGATCAGTTCCCATGCTACCGCCGACGGTAGTACTACCGTTGTGTAGTAAGTCTAGCATTGAGTGGACTCAACACTCTCGACGCTCTCAACTCTCTCGACTCACTCAACGCTCTCGATGCTCTCAACGCTATCAACGCTATCACCAAAGCTACCTCCGCACGGTAACTAGCTACCGCCATACGATAACCTCCATAGAACCATTTCCTGCATTAGGAGAATTGGGGCGTTACAAATCTCGCCCACTTAAAAAATTTCATCCCGAAATTAAGTCATGCAGGAAACTAGAGAATTAAATCAACTTTTAAACTGCGTACCTCAATTAAATAACTCGAGGAACTCCGACTTCATGGTTTGCTCCCACTCCCATGAAAGCTCCTCTCAACCACAGTTGTCCCACCGAACCTTAACCATCCTGATCTCTTTATTGTGAAGTCGCTAGACTTCTACATCCTCAATTCGAATGGGACAGACCTTCGTTATCAACACACTATTAACCGGTACTGGATTTGCAGCAATCACTTGCCTAGGATCTTGCACTGCACTGCACAACACTGATGACATAATTAGTGCCTAAGCACCTAGAGGGGGGGTGAATATGTGTAATTCCTGTTTTTCTTTTAAGGCAGAAAAGCTGTTCAGTTAACTAACACTAAACTGCAAATTCTACTGCAAACACAGCACAACAATCACAGAAATAATCAATCACAGAGTGCACACAGTTTTTATAGTGGTTCCCCAAGGTCTGGGTACATCCACTTTCCCCCTTCGCCTATCTAGCAGTGTACTAGATTCGGCCTAACTTCTGCACTTCACCTCAGATCCTCAGATCTTACAACTCAGAACCCCAAACAAGGCTCCCACAAATCAGGCAATCTGCCCTACCTCAGCCTTCAACAAGACCTACCACTCAGAGAATTTACTCTCCTACACTCAGCCTTTATAAAACAAGCTTACAGTCTCAGATCTTTAAAGATCCTACAAAAATTTGATTTAACAAAGTGAATAACCACCACCCTGATAGAGAGAGAATGGATGGATGGCTTCTTGATCAGTTCTTGGAAGAACTTGATGGCAGAGAACAACCTCTCTTAGCTTTCTTCAAAGCTTCATGAATCTGAACTCAGTAGAATTTAATCTCCTGAGAAGTTGATCTTCAATCAGCTTCTGTCTTGAGATTCAGATCTCAATCTGAAACTTTCTTGGCAGCCTGGTTCAGCAACTGCACTTGTTAGATGGAGCTCTCTCTCTCCAACTTCTTAGATCTTCTGTCGAAGGTCTTCTTCTTTTTGTGTTGTTAGATATCTGTGTAAGATCTTCAATCTTAATTGTAATTGATCACATCTTCTGTTGAAGGTGAAAGCCTTTATATAGTCTTCCTCTATGGTAACTGGCTAATCCGGTTTCTAACAAACTTCTAACAGATTTGACAGTTGTAGTAGACCGGTTAGAAATGGCAGCTGTCAAGTCATCCAGTCACTTCTTGAAAATACTGTCTCTGTCTGAAAGTGTCGAGACTGATCTTCATTATGTGTCGACACAATTAGACTAAGTGTCGACACAAGTGGACTAAGTGTTGACACAAGTGGACTAAGTGTCGACACATGCCTTGGTGGTGTCAACACAACTCCTTTTATTGTTGTAACAGCTTCTCGACACTGCTTCTTTAGAATGTGTCGACACTGATTCTATGTGTCGACACACGCCTTCTTTTCTTTAACTTTGTTGAAACTTGTTGTGTGTCGACACATCTCCTTTGTGTCGACACAAGTACTTCTTTACTTTAACTTTGTTGAAACTTGCTGTGTGTCGACACATCTCCTTTGTGTCGACACAAGTACTTCTTTACTTTAACGGCGTTGAAGCTTTGCTGAGTGTCGACACAAGTCCTGTGTGTTGACACATTTGATGTCGACAAGATCTTCCGTGTGTCGACACTGCCTCTGTGTGTCGACACATTTGATGTCGACTAAGTATTCATGTGTTTTGACACTACCTTTTGGTGTCGACACAGTTGATGTCGACTTTGCTTCTCTGTGTGTCGATACAGCCTCTTGGTGTCGACACAGTTGACTCTGGTGTCGTCTCAGCCTTTCCAAGTGTCGACACAATTAACTCCAAGTATCGACACAACTTTTCTCCAGTGTCGACACAAGCCTTCATAAGTGTCGACACTCCTTCTCTAGGTGTCGACACATGGACTTAGAAATTTTTCTACATTTCTTGCAATTACTTAACCTGCACATATAAACTCAAAACAACATCAAATACACCATGATGTATATCATTGAGAAGGGTGAGGCTTCTTCAAATCTGGTACACATTTTCCAATGTACCCAACAATCTCCCCTTATTTGGAGAAGTCATAACCCTTAGTCAATGATATACACCATTCATAACAAATACACATTATGATGTATAACGGCATTATATGACAGGGTAATTACTTAAAATAAAACATAAAAGATATTTCATCACAGAATAAGTATGCTAACACAATGAGCATTCATTATAGTTTTGTTTCAACTACAAAAGTTTCTTTAATAGAAGTTTACATAGATTTTAAACATTAAATTTTACAATGTGATAAAATCTAGTAAATCTAATCTAACGCTGCTCTGGCTCCTTGATGACAATGCCCTTGCCTGATTGAATCTTGGCTTGAACTGGAACATCAGTGTCATCAACCGGCTTCTTGCCCTTTTGATCTTTCATCTTTATCTCTTCAGCCCTTATCTTTTGTCTTTCAAAATAATGATAAGGCTTTGGAAAATATTTGCTAGGCTCCTGTGCATTAGGAGGTAGCCTCCTAAGTTTTGCCTTCCTTCTATACTATAAAATAGCTTCTTGCCTGGCTTTATGTTTTCTCCATTCTTGTTCAGAGTACCATTTTCCCCTCTATAGGGTATTGTCCTTTGCAGCTTTCCAAGCAGTCAATATAATATACCTAGATGTTGGGCTCCACTGCTTAAAATCTGGCTTTAACTCTGCATGTTCTCTGAATCTCTTCTTGGACAAAAGAGTTTCTTGCTCTTTCAATACTGCCTCTAGCATATGCTTATCTACTTTCTCAATGATAATATTTTTATTACCCTCTGGAGGGATATACATTGATTGTACTTCTTAATGAATCATCTCAAAATCAGCTGGAGGATAGATTACTTGAGCAACTTCAGCTTGCTCACCTCCTAAAATAGCAGGGTGAATTCCAGATTCAACCACATTGTCATCATCAAAAAGGGGTGGATATCCAAGTGTGGCTCTGATGCTATTGGAAATCCATTTAGCATGGTCAGATCCAGCTTTGACTAATACTCTCTCCCCCTTTATGACTTCTCTGGCCACATGATCTCTAAGCTCATCCTTTTGAAATCTTATATGTTCATCCAGAAAATTAACACCATCCTTATAAAATCCCTTTAACTTTAGCAGCAGTCCAGAAATGGTCTTTGGAGATAGTTCAATAGCTGTTTTGACAGCAGTTATGCCTTCCTGGAAGTCCTTATCAAACTTCTCCTTATCAAACTCTAGCTTAGCTTTAGACTTATTAGTAGTTGGGGCAGCTGCAAGATTCTTCATTTCTGTAACAATTGCATTATGGGATGCAGTCAGATTATCATTCATCCTAATCTGATTGTCTAGTACATAGCCTTGCTTAAGGGCTATATCATCAACTTGTGTCTTGATTTTCTCTTGGTGTGTGTCTAGGAAAACCACAGCATTTCCACCCTTGTGGAAACAATCAGTCATTGCTTTTTTATTTTGATTCACTTCAAATCTTATTGACTTTATATCTGCTGCCAAGGAAAGTTGTAGATCTTTATGTGTCTCATCCATATATTTCTCCATGGCAATCCTTTGCTCATCTAACTTGACTTGCAAATCCACCAACAACGAGCTGTAATCAGCTGTTGGGGCAGTTAGTGGAGCAACAGTTTGTAATGCCTTCTTGTAGCTCTGGCTTCTCCTTTTGAAGACATGTAGCTTCCTCTTCTTAGCTCTTAAAGCTTCTTCATCCTCAAATGCTGAGGTACTAGCTATGTCAACCCTTTCCTTAGCACTAGGAGGCAATTCCTTCTCAGTCTTTGGTAGCTCCCCCTGAGTCCTTTGCTCCTCCTCAGTTCTGGTTTGCTCCTCATCATTCCTTGCAGTCTCTCCCTCAGATCTTACATGCTCCCCCTCAAGGTTTGCTTGGTCCTTCTCAAGAGCAGTTTTCTCCCCCTCAAAACCAGCATGCTCCCCCTCAATATTAGATTGCACTAAATCAGGAAACATCTCTTCTAAGGTAAACTCTTGTTGAGTAGGATCTTGAGGTACCACCAACTCAGGATCATTATCAGCAGCAACAGATGTATCCTCCATGATTACATCTTGTGGTTGACTGTGTAGTTGTGTTGGCTGGTCAACATCAATGAAAAACTCAGTTAGTGTCTCATCTTTATCAATAAGAATTGATTAATTCACCTCTTGAATTACATCAAGGATTGTTTGTGTAGCCACCTCACTCTCTAGGTGGGTTGGCTCTTCCTCAATTTGAGGCTCCCCATGCAATTGTGCTCCATATGCAGGGTCTTGTGCAGGAATCTCTTGGGCTGTAGATTTCTCAGGAACCTCATGCCTTTCCTCATCAGGCATGTCCTTATTTAATACCCTATCCCATCTTGAGATAATCCTAATGTCCATCTTCCTCATGTGGTTAATTTTAGAACCAGCTGCTTGTTCCATTATTTCTGGAATAGTTCCAGCTAAGTACAGACTCATAATTCTACCCAGATTGGGCTTCTTAATGCTTTCTTTAATCTTCTCAAAAATAACTGCTGACCAATCAGTTTTTAGTTTAAAGATGATCCTGGTCATTAAGCTGAACATATGAGCTGATATCCTATCAAGCCCCCTGGCTTGCATAGAATCACATTTCCTACCACTTCAGACAAGAACTTTCCTTGCATATTCATGCCTTTCCTGTTAAATACTGAGCCAATCTTCATGGTGGAATCCAGTCTACACCACTGAAGTGCTTCCCTTAGCTTAGAAGCAAGTACATCTTCTTCCTCTTGTGTTCTAGGCAGGTGAAGAACTTTTCTTAAACTTTTCAAAGTAAGTTTGACTTTAGCTCCCTGAACTATTTATTTGATCTTTAATCCAGTCGAATCTAAAGTTGCAGCGCCATAGAATTCTAGGATTTCCTTCTTCCAAATCTTTGTTTGTTCAGAGACTAGAAACTCCAACCCATTCTCAGTAATTAGGATTAAAACATCCTTAATTTCTTGTTCCGCATGGTCAAATGCGTTGTATACTAGCTCATATCCTTCATTGACGTTCTCTTCAAGCTTGGGCACTATTAGGGTTGAGTGAAATCTTGAATTTAGATGAGAGAGATGTTGACACAAAGTTTTAGTCTCAAAATTATCGAAAGCGTGTCGATAGACAATGTTGTGAACCTATTTATACCTTTCTAAAAATAAAGGTGAAAAGGCACGTCAAATTCCTCTAAATGTGTCGACAATGTTGAAAAGTGTCGACACTAACTACTTAAGTCTCGACAACGATGTTGACTACTATGTGTAGACACCAATATAGTCGACAGAACTTATTTGTCGATACTTATACATCTGCGCTCGACGATTAGTCGATACTCCACTCGACGAAATCTGTATTGAACTTAAGTGTCGCCACCACTTCTGGATGTGTCGACACCTCCTCTGTATGTGTCGACACTACTTCTCTGAAGTGTCGACACTAACTTACTAGATGTGTCGACATCATTTCTCTGGAATGTCGACACCACTTCTATGTGTCGACACAGACAATTCCTTGTGTCGACACCATTTTACTTAGCCAATTTTGTTAAACTAATCTAAGTTCAACATTCCTAATTCAATTTTAAACTTATTGAATTTAGTTTCATCTAGAGGCTTAGTAAACATATCTGCAATTTGATAATATGTTTTAACAAATTCTAGTGAAATGTTCTCTTTCTCAACATGTTCTCTAAGAAAATGGTATCTGATTTCTATGTGCTTAGTCCTATTATGTGAGACAGGATTATTTGTAATAGAAATAGCACTTGTAGAATCACAAAGCAAAGATGTTATACTTACTTGAATACCATAGTCTTCTAGCTGGTGTTGAATCCACAATAGCTGTGCACATCAACTTCTTGCTGCCACATATTCATACCCTGCTGTGGGAATTGCCACACTTGTTTGCTTCTTACTTCTCCAAGACACCAACTTCCTCCTACAAATTGACAGGTGCTTGTAGTACTTTTTCTATCTTCTTTGCAACCTGCAAAGTCTGCATCTAAATAGCCTGTCAGTAGAAAATCTCCATTCCTAGGGTACCAAAGGCCTAGATTAGGTGTGCCCTTAAGATATCTCAAAATCCTTTTCACTGCAATCAGATGAGATTCTTTAGGGCAGGATTGGTACCTAGCACAGACACATGTAGCATACATGATATCTGGTCTACTAGCAGTCAGATATAGGAGGGAGCCAACTATCCCTCTATACAAAGTTTCATCTACAGGTTTCCCTGTATCATCTTTGCTAAGAGACACACTTGACCCCATAGGAGTTCTCATGGTAGTGGATGATTCCATACCATACTTTTTAATTAACTCCAGGGTGAACTTAGACTGAGTTATGGACAAGCCATCTTCAGTCTGTCTTACTTGGAGACCCAAGAAGAACTTAAGTTCCCCCATACTGCTCATTTCAAATTTTTCTTCCATAAGTTTTCAAACTTTATACAAAGATTACTTTCAGTAGACACAAATATTATGTCATCAACATATATTTGAACTAGAATAATCTTTCCTTTAGATTCCCTAAGGAATATAGTCTTGTCTATTTTCCCCCTTGAGAATTTGTTCTCAATGAGGAAACTAGACAGAGTTTCATACCAAGCCCTTGGGGCTTGTTTCAACCCATACAAAGCTTTCCTAAGTCTAAAAACATAATCAGGTTTGAGAGGATCAACAAAACCTGAGGGCTGCTCTACATAGACTTTTTCTTTTAGATTTCCATTCAGGAATGCTGATTTTACATCCATTTGGAATACCTTGAAACCTTGATATATTGCATAAGCAAGAAACATCCTAATTGCTTCCAGTCTTGCTACTGGGGCAAATGTTTGATCAAAGTCAATACCTTCTTCCTGCCTATATCCTTTTACAACAAGTCTTGCTTTATTTTTCACAATGATCTCATTCTCATCCAATTTGTTCCTAAAATCTACTTTGTTCCAATGATGTTGTGGTCTTTTAGTTTAGGAACTAACTTCCAGACCTTGCATCTTCTGAACTGATTCAGCTCCTCTTGCATGACATCAATCGAATGTGGGTCTAGAACAGCTTCTTCAAATTTCTTCGGTTCTACTTGTGATAGAAAGCTAGAGCATAGAACTGTATTTAGATTCTTGCTCCTTGTTTGTACTCCTTGTCTTGGATCACCATTTATCTGATTTGCTGGATGATCCTTTAAGTGTCTATTAGCTGGAGATAGTCTATCTTCAGGTTGAACACCTCCAGTTTCTTCAATATGCTGCACCTCTTGGTTTTCTTCAGCATCTGGAGAGTCTTGTACTCCCCCTGGACAACAACCACCATTTTCCACTTCCTGATTTGCAGTTGAATCTTTTGTAATGGTAAGCTTGTCCATTCTCTCATTTATACCTGTAGAACTGCAAACACTACTTGACAACTTACTGTTAATCAGTCTTATTTCATCAAAGACTACATGTACAGACTCTTCTACAACTTGAGTAGTCAAGTTGTAGACCCTATAAGCCTTACTATTATTGTTGTACCCAACAAAGATCCCATCCTGGGATTTGGCGGCAAACTTAGTTAGATAAGACTTGCCATTGTTAAGTATATAGCACTTGCAACCAAAGATCCTAAAATAGGATAAGTTTGGTTTTCTGCCCTTCACAATCTCATAGGGAGTCTTTTTATGGCTCTTGGTGATAATAACTCTATTGATCACATGACATGCATTGTTTACTGCCTCAGCCCAAAAATATTCTGGGAGAGAAGTGTCACTCAATAGAGTTCTACCAGCCTCTATCAATGTTTTATTCTTCCTTTCAGCAATACCATTTTGCTGTGGTGTTCTAGGTGAGGAAAATTCTTGAAATATCCTAAATTCTTCACATAGTCTTGTCATACTTTCAGACTGAAATTCAGTACCATGGTCACTTCTGATTTTGACCACTGTACTGTTCAACTCATTCTGAATTTGTTTAACAAAACTATATAAGACAGTTAGAGTTTCAGATTTTTGTCTTAGAAAGAACACCCTGGAATATCTAGAATAGTCATCCACCACCACAAATGTGTAGACCTTCCTACCTAGACTATGAACTGGCATAGGATCAAAAAGATCCAACTGCTTGACCTTGACATGCTTGTCAAAGTACTTGGCCATTCTCCTTTTTATCTCTTCTTGTCGGAGGGCGGAGAGGTCCCGTAGTTCCTCCACCACGTCGAGGGAGAGCTGCAGCTCCTCCTCGTTCTCTGCCTGCCATTCCTCTCTACCTTCCTTGCCCGCAACGGCTCGAGGTGTTTGGACGTCAAATTCCACGGGGAGCACTACCTCGCACCCATGGGAGAGCTTGAAGGGGGTCTCTCCAGTAGCCGTGTTGGGGGTGGTTCTTAGGGCCCAAAGAACCGAGGGGAGCCGCTCCACCCAGCTCCCCTTCAAATTCTCCACCTTCTTCTTGAGGAGGTTGACGATGATCTTGTTCGCGGCCTCCACCTGCCTGTTGCTCCTAGGGTGATGGACCGAGGCGAACCTGAGGTCGATTCCAAGCTACTCGCAAAAACTAGTGAACTCGGCGCAGGCTAACTGGGGCCCGTTGTCCATGACGATGGCCTGGGGCAGCCCATGGCGGCAGATGATCTCCCCCCAAACAAAGTTCCTGATAATCTGGGAAGTTACCTTGGCCAGCGGCTTCACCTCCAACCACTTGGAGAAGTAGTCGATCATTACTAGGAGAAACCTCCTTTGACCACTGGCCTGGGGGAATGGCCCAACCAAATCCATTCCCCAAATTGCGAAGGGCCATGGGGCCGTGTTACTCTTGAGTCGCTGGGCCGGCTATAGCTGGAGGGGGGGCAAACAGCTGGTATTTATGGCACCTCCTCGCGAACTCCGTGGCGTCTTGGCTTAGGGTGGGCCAGAAGTACCCCTTCCTGACTATTCTTCCTTCCAGGGTCCGACTCCTGGAGTGGCTCACACACTCTCCGGAGTGGACTTCCTCCAAGATCCTCTATACCTCCTCCTCGGCCACGCAACGGGCAAACATCCTTGAGAGTGTCTTTCTGTACAGTTGCCCGTCCTGGAGGAGGTAATACGCTGACTTGTGCCTTAGCTTCTTCTTTTTTGCCCCCTCCTGATACTCTCCCGTGGAGAGGAAAGTCACAACTGGGTCCATCCACGAAGTTTGTTGATCAATTTCCATGAGCTCACCCTCTTTGATGGAGGGGTGGACAGGTCGGTGATGGTACCCCCCACCTAGGGACCATGCTTTGCTAGTTGGTCGACTTATTCATTCTCTTCCCTGGGTACGTGTCGGATGGAGAAGGTTTGGAAAGTGCCTATGGCCCCCTTCACTTTGGCTAAGTATAATCGTAGGGTGGGCTCCCTTGCCTCAAACTCTTCGTTGATCTGGGAAGCTACCACCATAGAATCGGTGAGGACCTTCACGTCCAACACCCCCAGCTCCCTGGCCAGGCGTAGCCCTGCTATCACGGCCTCGTACTCGGCCTGATTATTTGTAATGGGAAAGTGCACCACCACCATCTGCTCAATTCGAGTCCCCTGAGGGCTTTCCAGGATCACCCCCACTCCTAGGGATGCCTCCCCGAGGCGCCGTCTACATTCACCTTCCAAGGAGTCAGACGGGTTATTTCTTCCTCTGCTACCTCAATCACATAGTCAGCCAAGAAGTCGGTCATCGCTTAAGCTTTGATCGAGAGTCACGGAACGAAGGAAACGTCAAACTCACTCAGCTCCACCGACCACTTGGCCAGCCTACCTGAATGCTCTACCCCTTCAAAGATGTTACGGAGAGGATGGTCGGTCACCACTCGAATTGAGTGTTCCTGGAAGTAAGGTCGTAGCCTCCGGGCTGAGACGATCAGGGCGAAGGCTAGCCTCTCCAGAATCGGGTACCGGAGCTCGGCCTTCCTCAGGACCCGGCTCACGTAATAAATAGGGAGCTGCTTCTTCCCCTCTTCACAAACTAAGACGGAGCTCAAGGAATCTGCCCCGACCCCGAGGTACAAACACAGGTCTTCCCCCTCCTTCGCCCCTTGGAGTAGTGGAGCCTGAGTCAACTGCATCTTGGGGGCCTGGAATGCCTCCTCGCACTCCTTGGTTCATTCAAACTTCTGACCACCCCTCCGCGTTTTGAAGAAGGGGGAGCACTTCTCTCCTGCCCGGGAGAGGAACCAACTCAGCCCTGCTAGCTTCCCCGTCAGCCGTTGGACCTCCTTAGCATTCTGTGGCGACCCCAGCTCCAAGATAGCCTTGACCTTATCAGGATTCGTCTCGACCCCCGCGGGGGTGAGGAAGTGCCCCAAGAACTTTCCTCTGCTAGCCCAGAAGACACACTTTAGGGGATTCAGCCGCATTTTGTACTTGCACAGGGTGGCAAAGGTCTCCTCTAGGTCCCGTAGGTGGGAGTCCACATCTCTACTTTTGATCATGAGGTCATCTGCGTACACCTCCAAATTCCACCCCTTCTGCTCCTTGAAGACCCTATCCATCATTTTCTAGTAGGTTTCCCCTGCTTTCTTCAGCCCGAAGGGCATCATCTTGTAACAGTAGCATTCATCCCCTGTGATAAACGAGACATCCCTGATGTCCGGGGGGTGCATCCTGATTTGATGATAACCTGAAAAAGCATCTAAAAAACTCATTACAGAAAAACCAACGGTTGAGTCATCCAGCGCGTCGATTCGAGTCAAAGGATAACAGTCCTTAGGACAAGCTTTATTAAGTAAATAAAAATCGATACACATCCTCCACCGGCCGTCTCCTTTCTTGACCATGACCATGTTGGAGACCCGGTCGGGGTATTGGATCTCAGACACGAAGACGGCCTTGAGGAGTTTCGCCACCTCCTCCCTGATAGGCTCTGCCAGCTTGTCTGCAGTGGACCACTTCTTCTATTGAACGGGGCCTGTTCCCGGGTCCAGGTTGAAGCAGTGGCAGGCCACATCCGTGTCAACCCACGGCATCTCTGTGGCGTCCCAAGTGAAGATGTCCACATTCTTCTAGATGCACTCCAGCATCCTGCATTGGTCCTCCGGGGTCAGCCCTCCGCTGACGCAGATCTTTTCCACCCTGCCTCCATGGGTGAGCACCTCTAACTCCGCCACCTCTTTCGCAGCCTCCAACCTGGACTGCTCTCCCCATCCTTCAGCATCCCTCTCTTCCAAGACCGGGATCTCCACCTCCATCTCTTCTCCCTCGGCAATCACTTCGGCCACCTCCTTCAGGTCTCTTCCTACCGCCTCAGCCCAGCTCTCCATCTCCAGCTCCTCCCTTCTTTCTTCTTTCTCAGCTTCCTCCATCCTCCGCCCCATATCCTCGGCTCCCTCCTACCAAGAGATGGTGTTCACCGCAGTGACATAAATCACCTAGAGGGGGTGAATAACTTTCGTAGTCCCTTGTGACTATCTTTAATTTTCTTTTATATCTTGCTCTTCTTTATGTGATTTGTGACTAGTTCACTTATGCTTTCAAGGCAAGCACAGAAGACACAAGCAGTTTATAGTGGTTCCTCATATTATGGGTACGTCCATTGTCCCTCCCACCTTTCTAACAGTATGTTAGACAAGGCACTCCTCCAAAAACTAGACTCCTCAAAGATTACAGCATGATCCCACCGGATCACTCATTCTCCACTGATACTTACAACATAGGATCACAGCCCACCACACAGTAATCACTTGATCACCTAACATGAGCACAACTGCCCTTTAACACAGGCTAAGTGATCAGCCCTTTCACACAGATCCACACAAAGGATCCTCACACTCAGGCCCATGACCCTGTCTTAGATTCAAGATTGAATCCTACCACACAGATCTATACCAGATTCTACTCTTAGCCTTTATAACTTAGGCTTACAACACAGATCTCACCAGATCCACACACAACCTTTATAATCTAGGCCTATACACAGATCTTGATCAGATCCAAAGAATTTGAGTTGTTGTCGATGTAGAGGAATTATGACAACAGAGATATAATCTCTGTGTCTATCTTCCTGGACTGAGAAGTACTCGACCCTATCTTCTTCACAGCACCAAGAGTAGATATTCAGAAAATAGTTGCCTGTGCAGGAAGTACCGTGCAGATCTGCTGCTCTGCTACTTCCTGAGCTTTACTGCAAGATAGCAGTTCTGCTCCTTCTTAACTGAATAGAATCAGCCCAACTTTGAGTCCTCTGAGTCTGATTTCAGATCTCTGCTTATTCAAGCTTTCTTGGACTGAGAGGATTCAGCCCTAACTCCTTCTGAACAGCTTCCAAAAAATAAATCTATAGAATGGATCGGTTGGAACTGTGGAGAACCTGCAGCAAGGGCCGGCCCTTGCTACTTCTTCTTTCCTCAGAGTAATACTCTGAACTTGTTTGCTGGTGCAGATGAGAAAGCCACCATCCATCTTGCTCTAAATTCCAGATCCCGCATCTAGGTTTAGACCTTGGCTGGCTGCTTTCTTTCTCTTAGAGGTTAACTCTGATCTTGCAGATGAGGATGAAGATGTCACCAGCTATCTCTGTTGATCGTTAAGATCAACTACCTTGAACTTCTTGTTCTTCATCCTCTTCAATAATGGCGAGGAGGAAGAAGAAGTTTCTCCCCTTTGCAAAAAGAATAGAACCTTGAAAGCTAATTTGCTCGATCTGATTTTGTCCATTTTATAGACTGTCAATCACCGGCTCAATTAACTGTGGGCCCCACTTAAGTGATTGATTACATCCTTCCTTCTATAGAATAAAAGATATAGACTACTGACGGCATCATCAGTGGTGAATTGATGCTCTTTCATACAAATTTGAAATTTGTTAACTTGTACACTTTGTCGACGTCACCCCTTTGTGGATTTAGCCAAATTCTCAGAATCCACTCAGGCATTGAGTGGCGTTGAGTAAATAAGCAATACTCAACGAATCTGTACTTAGAAACTTTTCATCTCTGCTAGGCGTTGAATGGCGTTGAGTGAATGGACTTCACTCAATGCTTTTAGACTTAGCTTAGTCTTCTTCTTCTTCAACAACCTTGGCGTTGAGTGGTTTTGAGTGAATGACCTTCAATCAATGCTTTTAGACTTAGCTTAATCTTTTGCTTCTTCAACAACCTTGGCATTGAGTGGAGTTGAGTGAATGGCCTTCACTCAACGCTATTTGTACTTGGCCACAACTACACCACTGCATGGCATTGAGAGCATTGAGTGTATAAGCTTCACTCAATGCTTTTTGCCTTAGCCCGATCTTCAGCCCTTTCTGCATTCTTGGCGTTGAGAGCATTGAGCGTATAAGCTTCACTCAACGCTTTTTGCAGTAGCCTGATCTTCAGCCCTTTTTTGCATTCTTGGCATTGAGAGCGTTGAGTGTGTAAGCTTCACTCAACGATTCTAGACTTAGAAAAATTCTGCCCTGCATGAATTGACTAGGCAATAATACTTGACTTCACTCAATGCTTTCTCCCTACTGCCACAATAATTGACTAGGCGTTAAGTGAACTTGCTTCACTCATCGATTCTGGAGTTAGTCAAATTCTAGTTTCTTCCTAGGATTTGACAGAATGAGCATGGCATTGAGTGATAAAGCTTCACTCAATGCTTTTGGACTTAGTCAATTTTCCTTTGACAGAAACTCTGTGGCTTTGACTTAGGCAGCAATACTTGACAAATTTTGTTGCATGGCATTGAGTGAGCTGAGCTCACTCAACGCCTGTGGACTTGGCTATTTTTCTGGCTTCAACTAGTTAGGCTTTGATAGAATAAACGTGACTCAACGATTCTGGCTATATGGCATTGAGTGAGTTGACTACACTCAATGCCTGTGGACTTAGCCATTTTTCTGCTTTCTAATCTGTCAGGCTTTGACTGTCCTTCCTTCTCTCAGCACTATTAGTTGTATGGCGCTGATTGTATAAGCTTCAATCAATGCCTGTGGACTTAGTCATTTTTCCTGCTTCTCCAGCAACAACCTTGACGTTTGGCATTGAGTGAGCTTGCCTCACTTAATGCCTATTGACTTAGGCAAATTCCTGCCTATCCAGTTAGCTTCTTTAAGTCCACCTATCAATGTCACTTGAACCACCTTTCCAATTAATATGACATAGACCAACCTGCATGCATGAACTTAAATATACATCAAATGCAATTATGCTCTTAGTATTGATTGTGCCTACCTCTTCAAATCTAGGGAACATTGAGGGCAATATTCCCAACAATCTTTGAAGGATGGTAAGAGCTTTACCACTTGAGGGGATAGATCAATTTAACTCTAGAGT
Source organism: Platanthera guangdongensis (assembly GCA_039583875.1). Lineage (NCBI taxonomy): Eukaryota > Viridiplantae > Streptophyta > Magnoliopsida > Asparagales > Orchidaceae > Platanthera > Platanthera guangdongensis. Next base: position 177,850,530 of record CM077162.1, on the reverse strand, counting down.
GGGGTGAATAGAGTATTTTAAAAACTTAATTGGTTTTATAGTGGAATAAAAAATAGTGATATATATATATCTAAGAAAGTGTGGGAAAGAAAAACTAACTATCATATCACACATCACACAGCAATAAGAAAACCAAATGCAATCCAGACGACATAAGAAATTTATAGTGGTTCCCCTAAACTTGGGTACATCCACTCTTCTACCACTCTGATAGGAATCCACTACAGGTTTTTGAGCAGGTGCCCTGTCACCAACAGGTTTTTGCTCAGGTGCCCTGTCACCACAAGATCTATTTGCATGGAGATCTCACAAGCCTTTAGGCTTTTGATCAAGTGCCCAAAAACTAAGCTAATTCTTTTGATAAGGAGACTTAAGAACCAGGTGGTTAACTTTTTAAGGGAGTTAAAACACTGTGTACAGTGGGTGAAAGAAAATTGATGTGGTCTTCTCTTTCTCAAACAGCTGAGAAGACTTTAGTTGATTACTTGATGTTGTCAAAGCTCCCCCTGAGATGATGATTGTTCAGGAATGGTTGGAAGCTTTGCAAGGTGCAGGCCTTCAATGATGATCTCCAGAAGCTTTCAGACTGATTGTATTTTGTTGTCTCTTGAAAGCTCTGAAGAGTTGCAGATGATGAAGACTGTGAGTATGCAGTCTGAATTTCTTTCTTATCTGTCTGCCTGTAAAAACCTTCTTGAATATCTTTTGAAAATTCCTTTATATCTCCTGTAGAAGTTCTGTCTTTGAATTTGAATTCTATTTCACGATTAAACCCTGAAATCTTGGAACTTGGAAAAATGGCTAGAAAGGGCAATAAATTAATTCCTTAACTGTCCCAGTTATTAAGGCGAGTATTAACTCTGTGAAATCTAGTAATTAATGTTGCCAATGAACGACTATATTTATAAGAATATTTGCAATTAATTACTCAGAGCAATATAGGTAATAATATATTATATAAGCCTTGGTCAATTCAGAAATTAACTGCAGGGAAGTGAAAATAATGAAATGACTGAAATCTTCGAGCTCAGAACAGATTTTGTCGACCTGAACTCTAAGTTCGTCGAGCTGAGAAATCGAGAGAAGAGGAAGATCGTCGACCTAATCTCTAAGATCGTCAAGCTCAACTCAGAGTAGGGACTCTGAGTTCGTCGAGCTGCGATCGACGATCGTCGAGCTGAGTTCGAAGAACTTCAAACTGATTCTCTGAACTCTTAATAACTTCCATTCTTCTAAGTCTAGAACTCTGATATCTTCTGAGGGCTGGATCAAAGATTGACTAACCTAGTCAGACTGACCTATACCTTGGAACTAACAAAATGACCCAAGGCTATACATAAAGGGTCAATAACCTAATAGTGAACATAAGCCCAAATCCAAACTAGGGATCCAACAATCTCCCCATATTTAGGTGAGGTCACTATGAATAACAAAAAAGAGAAAAATCACAAAGCATAAAAGATATCTGGCAGAATTAAAAATTGTTCAACAGATATTAACACAGTGCCTTGTGAAGAAACAAATATTATACAACAGTTCTAATCAAAAATATATAAAAAGAAATATTCAACCTTCCTTGGAATCCTTCTTCTTCTCTTCTGAGGTAGGTCTGGTGAAGATAATTTCCCTATTGGGATTTATAGCTTGTAGTTTGGTCATCTTTATATCATGGCTCCAAGAATTGTAACTGATGCAGCTCTTGAAACAACAGCTTCTGGATATAGAGACATGTAAGCATCTGCATTAAAGAGATTATGTACCTGATACCTATCTAACTCCATATTTCTATAGGAGGACATAGTGGTATTCTTTGAAGTGTCATGTCCTTCTTCTTTAGCTTTTTTGATCTGGGAAAGAGCTATCAGTTCTTGAAATCTGGCCATCCTGAAGTTGGGTCCATTTCTGGATCACAAATAGGAGAAATAGGCCTTTCAGGAGATATATTGTCAGGTTGATTATCTTCAGATAGTTTGTGTTGCTTGTTGTGCCTCTAGTACTGTTGTTGCCTGCTGCTGCTTGAAGAGTATTGTTGTTGTCTGCTGCTGGAAGATCTAGACTGATGAGAAGATGTAGCTTTATGAGCCTGAAAAATGCTTCCAAAGGATCCTGCTGCAGGAGGAGGCGGAGGACCTCTCCTGAATTTTGGAGGGGGAGAGTATCTCCTACTCTTCTTCCTAGCCTTTATTAGAATACCTCATCCAGTTTGGAGTATCTAGAGTGAGTGTTATGTTGTGCATGATGTAGTAAGGGATATCAGCAGAAGGGTTAGGAATATGAACAACCTTGGTAGGAGCAGCCTTTTTCTTTGCCTTTCTTTTCCTTGAGCTGGTGTTATCAGAGTCATCTGACTCATTTTTGTCATCTTGAGAAGAGTGATCAGGATTGTCATAAAGATCATCTAGCTACTTTAGCATGTCAGCTGAGATTCCAGGAATCTGTGGTTGTACTATGATTGTAGGCTCTACAGAAATTTCTGTAGTAGTCTGAATATTTCTTGCTTCTTCTTCCATGTCAGCAAACAATATGTCATCCAGATCTAGCATAGGAGATTCACACCAGCCAAAGGTTGGTGTGTAACACCTCCCTATCCGTCACATAGCATATAGCAGTAGGTCCGGCCGGGGCCCGACGTCGTATACCACAGACAGACCGGGCGGTTACTCATGGAAACCATCCAACCAATCTCAACGTCCTACACAGAGCATTCTAGCAGAAGCAGTTTATAAAGGTTGCAAATAAGAACCCAGCATTAAAGCATGAATGTCCACTAATCCAAATAGGAATGTTATACAAAATACCCAACAAAAGCCTTAAGGCCTTACAAAATGTTTTACTCAAAATTACATGTTTTACAAACCACGGCACGCAGGCCGGTCATACATGTATAAAGCAGTAAACACTTCCAATTAGGCCTTCGAGGGCCGGCTTCGCAAAAAGGGCTTTAGCCCGCTATTGACCGCTTTGCCCAGCAGCACCTGCAAGCAATAAACCACCGCACGGTGGCAAAATAAGGCAACGGTCAGCAATGCTGACCAAATTATAACGATCCCGCCCCCAACTCGGGGCGGCGATGCTCCTTCCCTGCATTTCATTAGCATAAGCGAGCAATATATATATATATAGCCATTTCATCACAGACGTTGGCTCGCACGGCCACACGCCCCGTGCTCTCATGGCACATTCTCGGTGAACCGGTCGATGTCACGTCAATTAAAGCCATAGACATTCCGTACTCACCACCGCCACTTTGACGGCCAAACCTATGAGCAATTTGTCTTCCTGGCCTGGGTCACGACAATTTAAGTCATTGACCGCCGAAAACCCTAATCTATGCCAACGGCAAGTGCCACGTGCCTTTAGGTCTCTTTAACCGAACGACATAGAACAGGTACGGTTCCATCTAACCCGTGCTCACATCGCAACGATAATTTAAACCATTTGCGCGGGTCAAACTTCCACCGAGTCCCATATCCATCACAATTCATATAACCCGGTTATGTTCAAGTTGGCTCTCAGGCCACCAAGTTGGCAAGATCTCCTATCCGCCCAGTTTTCCGGGTGCACCTTTGGGTTAGTCCCCAAGGCTCCCTGCTGCAATCTACCGCGTAGAAAACCCGAAAAACAATCAATAGCACGGAGTCTTCTCTGGCATTTATGCAATGCAACATCACTGATCCAGACCAACATGTCCGGGTAGGCTTCACACATCATGCCTATGTCTGTTCTCGCTTACGGACTCTAAACAACGGGGACTTCACATATCTACCCGAAGGAACGCCTCCAACTCTCCGCAAACTCGCGAGAGCGGGCTTCCTATGCAAAGAAAGAGAGCTACTCATGCTCAAGATGAGGATCGTTACCCTAGTGTTCCTCTTTGGCGCCATTGAAAAGTAAACGGATGAAAAGTACCGCACTAGCTTTGCCTCCGTGGATCCGGAGTCGGCTCGCAATTCGGAGCTTCGAAGCTCCTCCAATGGCGGGATCTAGCTCCTTATTCCTTCCTTGGCTCTCCCCTCTCTCTAAGCTTTTAGAAAGATAATAAGTTATGAAAAGTGAGGGTTTCTAAGTCCAATCCCGGGTATATCCCTTCAGGAACAACCCCCAGCCGTTGGATCATCAAATAAAGAAACGAACGGCTTTGATTCGGGACTGAAATTCCCAATCTGGACCGAACACGGCCTGGCACATGCCCGTGTCCCGGGCCGTATGCCTCATTCGCCGTCAAAATCGGCTCGCCTGGAACCTCACACGGGTATCGAACACGCCCGTGGTCGAGCTGACACGCCTGTGTTCCACCTGACACGGCTGTGTGGCCGATCGTGTACCCCCATCGGTTTTCCCCGAAAACAACCTGAGCACTGCATGGGTTCTAGGACACACCTGTGTCCCTACCCGTGTCACCTCAACACGCCTGGACCCCAGGTCGTGTACACGGTCTCGACACTCGACACTTCGTCGAGCGAAGATTGTCGATCTGATGACACGGCCTTGGACACGCCGGTGTCCTAGGCCGTGTGCCTTGTCTCGCCACAATGTCGAGACCAAAGTGTCGACTTCCCAGAACGAGTGTCGACACGGGTTGACATGCCTTGCGACACGCCCATGTCGCAGGCCGTGTGCCATGTCTCGACACATCGTCGAACGTAGAGTGTCGACTTCGCGGCTAAGTGTCGACACGGGTCGACACACCCTGCGACACGCCCGTGTCGCAGGCCGTGTGCCCAGTCTCGACACAATGTCTAGACCAAAGTGTCGACTTCCCGTCTCAGTGTCGACACAGGCTTGACACGCCCTAGGACACGCCCGTGTCCCAGGCTGTGTGCCTGCAGCCAGAATCCAAACTGACCCAAAACATCCCCCCTTCGCTCCTTTGAGTTTCGGGGCGTTACATGGTGTAGATAATTACTTTTGCACAGGAGTTGGTTCACTAACAGTAAAACTATCTAAAATTTCAGAAACTACAAAATGTGCTTTAGTTGATCCACAACCTCAGGACTTATTGGAGCAGTATAAGGTACAATAGCTTTGTTTTGTACATCAAAACTAGGTAGAATATTTCTGTAAGCAGAAAAAGAATTCAATAAAGATTTTAGATCAATGGTGGGATTTATAATGTAATCACCAAAAGTGTTTATTTTTGTGGCTGTGTCATCCATGTCTGTATCAGAATCAGTGATATCTATTATTTCAATTGTTGCCTCTGCTAAATCATCAAACAACTCAGAATCTGCTGCTGCTACTACTGCAGGAGGAGGTACTAGAGCTTCTTCACAGAACATCTCCCCTAGCTAGGTTTAGAGGGTCCTGAAGCCAGTCCTCCAGAAGAAGAAATAGAAGAGAGAGCATCAATTCTGGTAGAGAGATAGATGATGGAAGTAGAGAGAGGAGCAATAGCATTTGCTATATTAGTTTCTCAAGAGTTAGAGAAATAAAAGCAAGAAGATCTTTTGCTATATCAGATAAATTGAGGTAGAGGGGTTCAAGAGCAGAGGTGGAGTAGGGAGTGTGATGTCCACAGTTTGAACACACAGAAAAGGCATGAGAGAAGTTTGTGTGGGTGTATTCTGGAAATGTGCAAGGGGGAATGGATGGAATGTCAGTGGTGATGACTGGAGGGATATTAATGGAAGCAAATTCAGAGGTAGAAGTAGGAACTATGGGAGTGGGTGGGGAGGTGGGTTCCTGAATAGGAGAGTGATGTGGAGATGGTGGAGGAGGAGACAGTAGATTGAAAGATGGCTGTGAGGAGATAGATGGGATGTCAGATGCATAAGTTTGAGGTGGAGATTGAGGAGGTGGAGATGGAATATCCTCATGAGTGATGGTGGAAAAATTTGGGTGAGATGTTTGAGGAAGAGGTGAAAGTGGTTGTTGTTGTTGTTGTTGAGGTTTAGGAGGAGAAGAAATGCTGGTGGATGGGGGAATTTCTTCTGGAGGTGGAGGAGAGGCTATAACTGCCCTTATGTCCTCAGAAGTCCTGGAGGAAGAGGAGGCCCTGGAGGGCTTTGGAATTGTCCTCTCCCATCTGCCAAATAGGGCTGAGGTGATCCTCTTTGAGGCATTGATGAATATTGGTTGTGAAACCAATAGTTCTGGTGCCTTTTCCTGGAGGAAGATTTCTAAAATCCTCCCAAAGCATACCTCTTTCTTTGTGTTCTTCTTCTTTATCAACTCAAACAAAATCTGTCCCCTGTTAACTGATTTCTTATCAACTAGAGCACTCATCACCAGAAACTACTGTCTGGTGATATAGTCATGGGCAGTATGTTTGCCCAGCAAAACCTTGCCTACAATATCTGCCAGAAACTTATATTGAACTGATAAGTTCTTTTTCAGAAGTTTATTGGGGTTTACTCCTTAGTGTCCCATTACACTCAACATATTCTCATATTCAGCAGCATCTAAATCAATTTCATCTTCTCCAGAAGCCAAATCAAAAATTTTAAATAAAACTTCAGGTGTTAGAGTGACCTGATTTCCGCTGATGGTGCCGATCATAGTATGGGCATCAGGAGCTGTTGAAGTAAAGACCGATTCTCGGATTTCAATTGCTGGTATTTTGATCCTTGTTGCCATGAACTTCTTCAGACGCTGCTCTTCATACAGTTTGAGAATATCTATGAAGATTTGATCTATGTGGGAGAAGGAGTCAAAATCAATGTCGAATCCTGTGTCGAACTTCATGCTTGAGAGTGAGAGCGCCAGAATCGTCATAGTCTTCCTGCAAAAGCAAAAGAGAGAGCAAGAGCAAGAGAACAGAAAGCGCGGGATGGAGCACGACAAAAACCTAGTTATAAGGTTTTCAGAATATTAAGCGTCGGGCTCTGTCTGGTAATAAATAAACAATCTTCGTTCTCAGGTCGAAGAAAAATTTCATGAATAAATAATATTATCGATCTCAGGCAGAAGAGTAAATTTTTGTATCATTCTCAGGTCAGCGAAAATTTTCTGAAGCAAAATCGTTGATCTCCGCTCGACGAAATCTATTTCACTAAGAAGTGTTCGTCGATCTCCGTTCGACAAACTCTTCACGAAGAGTTCACAGATCATCTATCTTCGTTCGACGAACTGTGCCAAATCGTCGACCATATACAAAAATTAATTTGAATCTGTCCCATTTATCATACCTAGCTGATTTAAGAATAACAAATGTTTTTTCTCATTCAATGGCTTGGCGAAAATGTCTGCTTTTTGTAAATCAGTAGAGATAAAGACAAAAATAATTTTCTTTTTGTCTACACAATCTCTAATGAAATGATTTCTAATTTCTATATGCTTGGTCCTACTATGATGCACTAGATTTTGTGCAATAAATATGGCACTGGTACTGTCACAAAATATAGTTAAATTATTTAAGTTGATACCATAATCCAGTAATTGATTTTGTATGCACAAAATCTGTGAACAGCAGCTGTCTGTAGCTATGTATTCAACTTCAGTAGTTGATGTGGACACAGAAGTTTGTTTCTTACAAAACTAAGACGCAAGCCTATCACCAAGAAACTGGCAAGTTCCTGATGTGCTCTTTCTGACCACTCTACATCCAGCATAGTCGGCATCAAAAAATCCAGTTAAATCAAATTCTGACTCTGATTGGTATAGGAGTCCTAGATTTGGAACCTTTTATATATCTCAAAATCCTTTTTAATAAATTACAGTGATATTATTTAGGGTTCATCTGGGACCTAGCACAAATACATATGGCAAACATTATGCCAGGCCTACTTGTTGTGAGATATAATAGAGACCCAACAATAGGCCTATAAGTTTTCGGATCAACAGGCTTGCCATGTTCATCAGAATCAATCACAACATTAGCAGTCATAGGTGTTTTCATTGCTGAGGCATTACACATCCCAAACCTTTTAATATGCTCCTTAGCATACTTGGATTGGGAGATGAAGATACCATCAGGTGATTACTTCACTTGGAGACCAAGGAAGTATGAAATTTCACTCATGCTGCTCATCTCAAACTTTGAATGCATTAGATCAGAAAATATTTTGCATAGTTTGGGATCAGTAGAGCCAAAAATAATATCATCACCATATATTTGAACTAACAAAAATTTTATTTTTATGATTCATAATAAAAAGAGTCATATTTACTATGCTCCTAGAGAACTTATGCTCTATAAAAAAGCTAGCTAAGGTCTCATACCAAGCTCTTGGAGTTTGCTTTAAACCATAGAGAGCTTTATGCAATCTAAAGACATGAGACAGATGAGTTGGAGAGATAAAACCTGGTGGTTGCTCCACATATACTTCCCCTTTGAGTTCACCATTGAGGAAAGCACTCTTTACATCCATCTGGTAGACTTTGAATCTTTTATATGCTGCAAAGGCTAAGAAAATCCTTATAGCCTCAAGTCTTGCCACTAGAGCAAAGGTCTGATCATAGTATATTCCTTCCTCATGTGAATAGCCTTGGGCTACTAGCCTTGCTTTGTTCCTTATAATATTTCCTTTAGCATCCAGTTTGTTTCTGAAGACCTATTTGGTCCCAATGACTGGATAGTCTTTGGGTCTAGGAATCAAATTCCAAACTCTGCACCTCTCAAACTGATTGAGCTCCTCTTACATTGCAATGATCCAGTGGGGATCTTGCTTTGCATCTTTCATGGAGTGGGGCTCAAGTTGAGAAATGAAACAAGCATGCAGAACATCATTGTTGAGTTGATGTCTTATTTCTACACCAACTGAAATGTCTCCAATCACTTGAGATATGGGGTGATCTCTAAGTGTGAAAAGATTAGTGGGAGGAGTTGGTTGAGCAACAGCTTGGAGAATTAATTTCTCTTGTGGAATTATATTACCTATTGGAGGAAGTTCAACTACTTCCAGCCTTTCTTCTTCACTTTCTTCTTCAACTTGTGGAGAACGATGTGATGGAACCTCTTAGGTGAGGTTTAGATCATCCAATCTCTCACATAAGTGAGGTACCTGCAGAATATTATTGGTAGAAACTTCTTTCTCCTTATAAAACATGTTAGTCTCATCAAATGTAACATGAACAGATTCCTCAATTTTTAAAGTGGATTTATTAAACACCCTATAAGCTTTGTTGACTTGGGAATATCCTAGAAAAATTCTCTCTGCAGCTTTTACTTCAAACTTTCTAGTGTATTTCTTGTCATTGTTATGAATATAGCATAGGCATCCAAATACTTTAAAATATTTGATTTTAGGTTTCTTCCCTTTAAGTAGCTCATAAGGTGTCTTATTCTTAAGCTTGTGTATCAGACTTCTGTTCAGTACATAGTTTGATGTGCTCACAGTCTCTGCCCAAAATAATAGGGGCATGTAAGCATCTCCAAGTAATGTGCCTGCAGATTCAATTAGGGTTCTATTTTTCCTTTTAGCAACTCCATTTTGTTGAGGAGTTCTAGGAGCTGAGAAGTAGTGCTTGATACCTTCCTTCTCACAAAACTCTTGCATAAGAAGAGACTCAAACTCAGTCCATGATCACTTTTGATCAATGCAACTGGAGTAGAGTACTCAATATGTATGTTCTTAAAAAAATCTGTAAGAACCTTGAAGTTATATGACTTAGATCTCAGAAAGAATACCCAAGTGAATCTTGTGTATTCATCTATAATCACAAAATTATAAGATTTCCCTCCTAAACTATGTACAACAATAGAGCCAAAAGGGTTCATATGTAGCAAGTACAATATTCTAGGTGAGTCACTTTTATTTACAGATTTAAAGCTATTTTTAGTTTGTTTGCCTAATTGACAAGCCCTGCAGAGGCCTTCCTTCTTGTAGGGGCCAGAAGGCAATCATCTAATAAGGTTGTCCCTTGATAACTTAGTAATATTTTTAAGATTTGCATATCTTAATCTCTTATGTCAAAGTTCATTTTGATTGCTAACCTGATTAAATAAACAAAGTTCTGAACTAGCTGATTGAAAATTTACTACATATATATTTCCTTGTCTAAGTCCAGTTAAAACATGTTTGTTTTCTTTACAACAAATAATACAGGAAGATGAGTTAAAAGATACCTGATAACGTTCATCACATAATTGACTTTTGGATATTAGGTTATGCTTTAAGCCACTCACATATGCAACTTTCCTAAAGGTGACTGCTCCAACTTTAACATCTTCATAGCCTTTAGTTTGGCCATAGTTTGGGTCACCAAAGATCACCTTTGGACCTAGCTTGGACTTGTAGTTTGTTAGATTGTCCTTACAGCCAGTCATATGCTTTGAGCATCCACTGTCCAGATACCATTGTTGATTAAAGACTATACAGTCCTTCACCTGCATAGAAACGAATTAGGTGTTCTTGACCCAGGTTACCTTGTGTCCTTATTTCTTTTGATAAGAGAAACTGGAAACAAAAGAAAATTATGGTTGATTTTATATCTTAAGGGATGATATCTTCTAGGTGGTATTTCTCATTGAGTAAAAGGATTAGTAAATTCTCTGAATTAATTGAAGTTTATAATATAATTATAGTTTTTATTAAACCTAACTGTGTTAGATGAATTATTATAAGTTCATCGATCTGCGTTCGACAAATAGGGTTGAGTTCGTCGCGCACTTCTCGGGGAATGAACATAGTCATTTTCTGTGCCCCAAGTTTGTCGACCGCTACTCGACGAACCATATACAGTTCGTCGATTGTAGTAAGATGAATTGTTATAGTTATTGTTAACCCAGAAATCGGCGATCCTTCCCAAGGTGGACAGCTGGCTAATCGCGACCCTTAGATTCTCCCTTTTTGATCGCGATGAGCCCCAGCGTAGGCGGATAGTTTTCTATATCCGCCTAGGTCTCTTAGCAATCGCATGCCCTACGGGACGGAGGGCTATTCCCATCGCTCACCCTCGTGGGACATGCGGTTGGGTTCGCTAATCATGCAATACTTTGCCAAGAGCGGCCTCCTATTTCGCCCAAGGGGCGGCAGTGTCCTGCCGCCGTCCGTCGAGGACGCCCACCGGGGGCGACCTCCCTGCTGCCCGAGGGGCGGCGGCCTCCTGCCGCCTTCCTACGAGGCCGCCCACCCGGGGCGGCCTCTGCCCGCCAGCCGGGCGGACTCCCCCTGGAGTCCGCCCAGGCCGCCCGCAAGGGGGCGGCCAGGCCAGCCGGGCGGACTCCCCTTGGAGTCCGCCCAGGCCGCCCGCTGGGGGGCGGCCTCTGCCCGCCTGCCGGGCGGACTCCCCTTGGAGTCCGCCCAGGCCGCCCGCTAGGGGGCGGCCCCGGCACCCTGCCGGGCGGACTCCCCCTGGAGTCCGCCCAGGCCGCCCGCAAGGGGGCGGCCGAGCCCTGCCGGGCGGACTCCCCCTGGAGTCCGCCCAGGCCGCCCGCTAGGGGGCGGCCCCGGCACCCTGCCGGGCGGACTCCCCCTGGAGTCCGCCCAGGCCGCCCGCTAGGGGGCGGCCCCGGCACCCTGCCGGGCGGACTCCCCCTGGAGTCCGCCCAGGCCGCCCGCAAGGGGGCGGCCGAGCCCTGCCGGGCGGACTCCCCCTGGAGTCTGCCTAGGCCGCCCGTAAGGGGGCGGCCGAGCCCTGCCGGGCGGACTGCCCCTGGAGTCCGCCCAGGCCGCCCGCTAGGGGGCGGCCCCGGCACCCTGCCGGGCGGACTCCCCCTGGAGTCCGCCCAGGCCGCCCGCAAGGGGGCGGCCGAGCCCTGCCGGGCGGACTCCCCCTGGAGTCCGCCCAGGCCGCCCGCTAGGGGGCGGCCCCGGCACCCTGCCGGGCGGAGTCCCCCTGGAGTCCGCCCAGGCCGCCCGCTAGGGGGCGGCCCCGGCACCCTGCCGGGCGGACTCCCCCTGGAGTCCGCCCAGGCCGCCCGCAAGGGGGCGGCCGAGCCCTGCCGGGCGGACTCCCCCTGGAGTCCGCCCATGCCGCCCGCAAGGGGGCGGCCGAGCCCTGCTGGGCGGACTCCCCCTGGAGTCCGCCCAGGCCGCCCGCTAGGGGGCGGCCCCGGTACCCTGCCGGGCGGACTCCCCCTGGAGTCCGCCCAGGCTGCCCGCTAGGGGGCGGCCCCGGCGCCCTGCCGGGCGGACTCCACCCTGGAGTCCGCCCAGGCCGCCCGCTAGGGGGCGGCATCCGGCCTGCGGGCGGACTCCTCCCGGAGTCCGCCCAGGTCGCCCGCTAGGGGGCGACCTCCAGTCCTCTGCAGGTGGGTCCTTCCGCTCGCTTCATCGCTCTACAGTGGCGGACGCAAAATCTCTGTCCGCGGAGTCCACGCAGGTCGTCATGCTGATGTCACTGGGCCCCGCTTCTAGAAGAACCTCCCTGGGCCTATAAATAGCCCATGGTGCCTCTCATTCTGCATCTGCCTGGATCCTGCAAGTCTTGCCAGCAGATCCTGCGGACTCCGTTTTCCAGTCCGCGCAGTCCGTCATCGCCTTCTCCAGCAAGCTCTGCGGACTCAGTTTCCTGTCCGCGCAGCTCTCCAGCAGCTCTTCAGCAGACTCTGCAGACTCAGTTTCCCAGTCCTCCAGCAGCTGGCAGACTATTTTACTTAGTCTATGGCAGCTTCTCCTCTACTTTCTGGCACTTTCTTCTCTCTTAGCCGCCAGCTTCTCCTTGTACCCTTTAAGTGATTTTGTTGTAAAGGTGTACTTGTAAGCTTGTAATCTCTAGCTATTAATAAAAGGAAAGCCCGTCGCAGGAGTGGCATTTAGGCCGCGGCGGGCGAAGTGTGTTGTTGCCACTGCTAGTGGCCCCCTCTTCTTCTCCTCTACTCAGCAAGCCTTGCTCCTCTGCTCAGCAAGCCTTGCTCCTCTGCTCAGCAAGCCTTGCTCCTCTGCTCAGCAAGCCTTGCTCCTCTGCTCAGCAAGCCTTGCTCCTCTGCTCAGCAGGCCTTGCTCCTCTGCTCAGCAAGCCTTGCTCCTCTGCTCAGCAAGCCTTGCTCCTATGCTCAGCAAGCCTTGCTCCTCTGCTCAGCCAGCCTTGCTCCTCTGCTCAGCAGACTTCTTCTCAGCTCAGCTCTCCTCGGCTTCCAACCTGCAAGCACAACCGTCCCCTTAGCCGTCTGCTCGACAGCTCCTGATCAACCTCCTTCTCCTCTCTTGATCAACCTGCTCTATTGGTCAAGCTTCTCTCCTCTATCCCCGCAACCCTCTTTGACAAGCCGTTTGCTCCACTCTCGAGCACTCAGAGGCTTCCTTCCTTCCCTCCTCTCCTCCTCTCCTAGCTGTGAGACCGAACACCCCCTCCGTGTTAGCTGGCTGGTGCCCCGCGACGTTTCCGCGCATCAACAGTTAACACGCGACCTTCAGATCCGGTCAGACGGTGAACAGCGACAGTTAGCCATGTCAGATCAATCAGCCGAGAACTTTGCTCCAAGTCCCAGTGAAGATCCTCTCTGGGAAGCTTTTGAGCAGTCGTGCCGTGAGAATGCTCAACAGTTCCAAGCCATCAACCAAGTCCTTGCTGCGATCACGCAGCGGTTAGACTCTCATCCAGCAGCTGCTCCAGCTGCTCCAGTCAATCTAACGCCAACATCAGAGCATAAGCAAGCTTATTCTCAAGCTTGTCCGCCGTTCTATCTGCCTTATACACCAACCTTCCCGCAAGGTCCTGCTGCTCCTTTGCGAACTCAAGATGAAGAGTTTGCCGCTCGCCAAAACTTCTTCCGGCAAGCAGCCCGGGGAAGTCCTGCTAGACTTTTCAACTTTCAAGGAAGTCATCCTTGCCCCCCAGCTCCTGCCTCTGCTCCTGCAGCAACCTTTCCTTTCTACCCCCCTGCTTCTTTTGCAGCTGCAGCCTATGCTCCCTTTGATCCCTATGCTGTGGGAGAGCAGGAAGAGTCGTCTCCCTTTATTGAGAGCGTTCGCCTTGAACCTACTCCAACAAACTTCAGAGAGCCTCGCCTGCCAATCTATACAGGAGAGACTGATCCGGTCAAGCATCTTCAAGCCTTCGAATCAGCTGTTGCTCTCAAGACTCTGTCAGATGCAACCAAGTGCAAGCTCCTTGTGACAACCTTTGATGGGCAAGTGAGGGATTGGTTCTATGGCCTCTGTCCTCACTCCATCACTTCCTTCCTTGATCTTCGTAGAGAGTTCCTTCTCAGATTCTCTACCTCCTCCAAGAGAAAGGGCGGTCCTGAAGCCCTCTTTGAGATCAGACAGCACAGTGATGAAACTTGGTCTCAATTTGTTGATCGATTCCAGAGAGAGATTCTGGACATCGAAATCGTTGATCAAGAAATGTAGCGAGTGGCTCTTATCCACGGTCTTCGCGAAGGGCCTCTCAAGTTTGAAGCTAATGTCCGTGCTCCCAGGACATACCAAGAGCTGATCGCTCTAGCCAACTCATACATCCGAGGCGAGAAGAGCAATCCAGGCTTCGTCTCCAAGCTCGTATCAGAGAAAGATCCGTTTCGCAAGCAACCTCCAAGGTCTCCTTACAATCGTTTCCCAGCTCACTCAAGGAAGGAGAGAAGGCTTCATCGCCAGCGATACTCCTTCCCGAGCCGTGATGCTCAAGATCCATTACTACCGCTAGCTCCTTCTCAAACAGCAGCTGTCCAACAGCAGCAAGACGATGACTTGCACGAGTCTGATCTCGACGACGTCGTGCAAGAAGTGATCCAGATCATGAAAGACAGGGCAAGCTACAAGAAGCCCTATCGACCAGCAGATCAGAGGTCTAGAGACTCAGAGCCTTATTGTGAATTCCACAAAGAGCCAGGCCATCGAATAGAAAACTGCCGAGCATTCTGTCAGCTTGTGCAAAGGATGCTCTGGCAGGGCAAGATGCATGACTTGCTCCCTAAAGAAGATCGCCCTGACCCATCAATGTCAAAGGGCAAAGAGATTTCAGATGTTCCTTGCTCCTCAAGGGGAGTGAACCACGTCGAAGAGCCTCCTCTCCTCATTGTCAACCAAGAAGTCGAATGCTTCGACGCCGACGATGAGGGCGTGCTGGGAAGGCTATTATAAACTAGCAAGGACTTCACAGTCCTCCAAAGCGATGGACTTCACAGTCCTCCGGAGCTCCTTGCAACCTTCAGGGGTTATCTCAACCCTTACTCTCTCCCTCTTTCATACATTCTTTACAACACTTCTCAGTGTTTTCTTCTTGCTTTTCTGCAAAGCTTTTATTCAGAGATCCTGTACTGACACAGTTCCCTTTTTGTTGCCTCTCTCTCTCTCTCTCTCTCTCTGGATCAATACGCCAATGAGATTTCGCCGAGTCTGAAACGTTCCCTTCGTAGTTTGTTCTCACACTACGGCTTCGACCACATATGGTGGGAGTTTACCCATATGTGTAGTGGGAGCAGTTCATCTATGATTATGGGCTTCAGGCTTAGGATCCTAGCCAGCATCTGACACAGAGTGTGTGCTAGGGGAGCCCCATGTGTTATCTCTACTGTGCGTTTTATAGGAAACACTACGGTTAGGATGATCTTTGCTGGACAAGCAATGGCAATCAAGCGTAGCCTTGTCTCTTAGATCAGCCTTCAACTGTGGTGGCCGAATAACTCTCTGGTATCCTCGATCCATGCCTCTCGGGTTCTCACAACTCCACTGATCAATACACAGACAATATAGGCCTCTTGGCGCAACCTGTCTCCTTGATCAGTGATGCTTGTGCCCAGGGCAAGAGAGCAGCGTTTCTAGCGATCCTTCTCAGGATCTTCCTTGCTTCCAGTGGTCCTTCTCAGGACCTTCCCTTGCTTTGTGCCCTCCTTGAGGATGCGCGGCCAGCCCGCTTTGAGCAGGACCATACTCGGAATGACTTTCTCAGGCCAGTTATGCATAAGGCCCACGGGGAACACCTGTGGCAGCATTCAACCTTCTTTAGTCATTCCGAACATGGACCTCTTTTTCCTTTCCCTCTTTGAGCAGGACCATACTCGGAATGACTTTCTCAGGCCAGTGATGCATAAGGCCCACGGGGAACACCTGTGGCAGCATTCAACCTTCTTTAGTCATTCCGAACATGGACCTCTTTTTCCTTTCCCGCTTTGAGCAGGACCATACTCGGAATGATTTTTGGGCAAGTGATGCATAAGGCCCACGGGGAACACCTGTGGCAGCATTCAACCCTCTGTAGTCATTCCGAACATGGACCTCTTTTTCCTTTTCCCCTCCTTGAGGATGCGCGGCCAGACCGCTTTGAGTAGGACTATACTCGGGATGATTTTCCGGGCAAGTGATGCATAAGGCCCACGGGGAACACCTATGGCAGCATTCAACCCACTTTAATCATTCCGGGTGCAGCCCTCCTTTTCTCTCTTCCCTCCTTTCACAGGTGAACAGGTTAATCCCACCTACCAAAAGGATTCTGGCATTCATTTTGATCATGTCCATCCAGTCGTATCAGCAGCTAGCGCTCGATTCATTGATCTGGACTTTGTGATAATGATCATCAGGCATTTCTCTTGCTACTTGGTCATATCGACCCCATCTCATCAACCTTCATGGGTTATCTCAAAAGGATTTCCAGCAATCACTTTGCTCGTGCTCATCCTAAATGAATTGCTTATTCAAAGCTCTATCGGATGATGACTCGCACTCTACCTATATAAGCTCTATTGCTCTTGTCTTCTATATATTGTTTGCTCAAGCGCTATCAGCCATGCTATCGCAATCCAGTCATATCTGTCAGCAGTTAATACAGTTTATTGATCTGGGCTTCATGATAGTATTCATCAGGCATTCTTCTTGCTAATTGGTCATATCGGCCTTATCTTGTCGACAGTTAACAGTCAACAGTTAACGCTTGCAAGCCTTCTTTTCACAGGTACTTGCAAGTTATCTTCATATCTTATTTGCTTCTAACTCCTCTTCTCGCAGAGATTAGCAAACACCTGCAAGCCTCATCCAGGTACTTGCAGCTTATTTTTATACAATACCTGCTCCTAACTCTCTTTTTTCAGAGATCAGCAAACCCTTGCAAGTTTCTTCACAGGTACTTGCAAGTTACTCCCATATATTGTGCATACTCCTAACTCTTCCTTTGCAGGAACCAGCAAAGACTTGCAGGTCCCTTCCGGGTACTTGCGAGTTGTTTTGTCCGTCTGTTTTCCTCACTTTTGTTTTGCAGAACATTTACAGAAGACATGCCTTCTTCGTTTTGCAAAAGCAGATTCAGGTACACACTCGATGTGCCACCCATACATGCTTACCCTAACTTTCCTCTTGTAGGAAAATAGACAGGAAGCACCAAGCTTGTAAGGAGAATCTTCAGGTTCTGTCTCTCCTTGCTCCTCTTCTTCCGTTGGGGTGGATCACGATTTTCGTGGGTCTCCAACTTTTTCGAAGTTCTTTGCAGAACTTGAAAAAGTGCGGGGATTATGTTAACCCAGAAATCGGCGATCCTTCCCAAGGTGGACAGCTGGCTAATCGCGACCCTTAGATTCTCCCTTTTTGATCGCGATGAGCCCCAGCGTAGGCGGATAGTTTTTATATCCGCCTAGGTCTCTTAGCAATCGCATGCCCTACGGGACGGAGGGCTATTCCCATGGCTCACCCACGTGGGACATGCGGTTGGGTTCGCTAATCATGCAATACTTTTCCTTGCAGGAGTCCGCCAACAGCATTGCCAGGAGCGGCCTCCTATTTCGCCCAAGGGGCGGCAGTCTCCTGCCGCCGTCCGTCGAGGACGCCCACCGGGGGCGACCTCCCTGCTGCCCGAGGGGCGGCAGCCTCCTGCCGCCGTCCGCCGAGGCCGCCCACCCGGGGCGGCCTCTGCCCGCCAGCCGGGCGGACTCCCCCTGGAGTCCGCCCAGGCCGCCCGCAAGGGGGCGGCCAGGCCAGCCGGGCGGACTCCCCCTGGAGTCCGCCCAGGCCGCCCGCTGTGGGGCGGCCTCTGCCCGCCTGCCGGGCGGACTCCCCCTGGAGTCCGCCCAGGCCGCCCGCTAGGGGGCGGCCCCGGCACCCTGCCGGGCAGACTCCCCCTGGAGTCCGCCCAGGCCGCCCGCAAGGGGGCGGCCGCGCCCTGCCGGGCGGACTCCCCCTGGAGTCCGCCCAGGCCGCCCGCTAGGGGGCGGCCCCGGAACCCTGCCGGGCGGACTCCCCCTGGAGTCCGCCCAGGCTGCCCACTAGGGGGCGGCCCCGGCACCCTGCCGGGCGGACTACCCCTGGAGTCCGCCCAGGCCGCCCGCAAGGGGGCGGCCGAGCCCTGCCGGACGGACTCCCCCTGGAGTCCGCCCAGGCCGCCCGCTAGGGGGCGGCCCCGGCACCCTGTCGGGCGGACTCCCCCTGCAGTCCGCCCAGGCCGCCCGCAAGGGGGAGGCCGAGCCCTGCCGGGCGGACTCCCCCTGGAGTCCGCCCAGGCCGCCCGCTAGGGGGCGGCCCCGGCACCCTGCCGGGCGGACTCCCCATGGAGTCCGCCCAGGCCGCCCGCTAGGGGGCGGCCCCGGCACCCTGCCGGGCGGACTCCCCCTGGAGTCCGCCCAGGCCGCCCGCAAGGGGGAGGCCGAGCCCTGCCGGGCGGACTCCCCCTGGAGTCCGCCCAGGCCGCCCGCAAGGGGGAGGTCGAGCCCTGCCGGGCGGACTCCCCCTGGAGTCCGCCCAGGTCGCCCGCTAGGGGGCGGCCCCGGCACCCTGCCGGGCGGACTCCCCCTGGAGTCCGCCCAGGCCGCCCGCTAGGGGGCGGCCCTGGCGCCCTGCCGGGCGGACTCCACCCTGGAGTCCGCCTAGGCCGCCCGCTAGGGGGCGGCCTCCGGCCTGCGGGCGGACTCCTCCCGGAGTCCGCCCAGGTCGCCCGCTAGGGGGCGACCTCCAGTCCTCTGCAGGTGGGTCCTTCCGCTCGCTTCATCGCTCTACAGTGGCGGACGCAAAATCTCTGTCCGCGGAGTCCGCGCAGGTCGTCATGCTGATGTCACTGGGCCCCGCTTCTAGAAGAACCTCCCTGGGCCTATAAATAGCCCATGGTGCCTCTCATTCTGCATCAGCCTGGATCCTGCAAGTCTTGCCAGCAGACCCTGCGGACTCCGTTTTCCAGTCCGCGCAGTCCGTCATCGCCTTCTCCAGCAAGCTCTGCGGACTCAGTTTCCTGTCCGCGCGGCTCTCCAGCAGCTCTTCAGCAGACTCTGCAGACTCAGTTTCCCAGTCCTCCAGCAGCTGGCAGACTATTTTACTTAGTCTCTGGCAGCTTCTCCTCTGCTTTCTGGCACTTTCTTCTCTCTTAGCCGCCAGCTTCTCCTTGTACCCTTTAAGTGATTTTGTTGTAAAGGTGTACTTGTGAGCTTGTAATCTCTAGCTATTAATAAAAGGAAAGCCCGTCGCAGGAGTGGCATTTAGGCCGCGGCGGGCGAAGTGTGTTGTTGCCGCTGCTAGCGGCCCCCTCTTCTTCTCCTCTGCTCAGCAAGCCTTGCTCCTCTGCTCAGCAAGCCTTGCTCCTCTGCTCAGCAAGCCTTGCTCCTCTGCTCAGCAAGCCTTGCTCCTCTGCTCAGCAAGCCTTGCTCCTCTGCTCAGCAAGCCTTGCTCCTCTGCTCAGCAAGCCTTGCTCCTCTGCTCAGCAAGCCTTGCTCCTCTGCTCAGCCAGCCTTGCTCCTCTGCTCAGCAGACTTCTTCTCAGCTCAGCTCTCCTCGGCTTCCAACCTGCAAGCACAACCGTCCCCTTAGCCGTCTGCTCGACAGCTCCTGATCAACCTCCTTCTCCTCTCTTGATCAACCTGCTCTGTTGGTCAAGCTTCTCTCCTCTATCCCCGCAACCCTCTTTGACAAGTCGTTTGCTCCACTCTCGAGCACTCAGAGGCTTCCTTCCTTCCCTCCTCTCCTCCTCTCCTAGCTGTGAGACCGAACACCCCCTCCGTGTTAGCTGGCTGGTGCCCCGCGACGTTTCCGCGCATCAACAGTTATAATTTGTGTTCATAGATCGTCGATCTGGGTTCGATGAATTATACATATTTCGTCGATCTGAGTTCGACGAAATCTGTTGAACATAGTTTATTCAGATTTTTCCCATTTTCTATTTATTTGCAGATTTCTGAGGGATATTTTGTTGAGTAGTTTCTCCCATTTTTTCTTTGCTTTTTTCAAATATAAATTTAATTGGTGTTGAAAGTATATTTTTCTTTAATATGGGGGGGTAAGCTTGATGAAGCACCTAAGCCCAGCTTGACATTTAATCTGGCATTGACTGTGCTTGTGATGTCCATAAGCTTAAGGCTTCTCCCATTGAGAGATTCCTCAAGTTGCTTTGCCTCACATAATTTAGTTTTTAGTGAGATGATGTGTTCATTGGATATGTCTAAATCATTTTTCAGTTTGATATTTTCAGCAAATGGATTATCAAATTCAAGATGTTTATCTCTAAGAACTTTTTTTCTTTTTCTGACACAATTAATGTTGATGCTCAAAAACGGCACCGGGCAGCTAACACGGAGGGGGTGTGTTCGGTCTCACAAGCTAGGAGAGGAAGAGGAAGGAAGGAAGCTTCTCAGTGCTCGAGAGTGGAGCAAGCGCTTGTCAAAGGGGTTGAGGGGATAGAGGAGAGGGTGCTGAGAGCAGCTGGGAAGGCTGATGAGAGAAGGAGGTGATGATCAGGAGCTATCGAGTAGATGGTTACTATGACGGTTGTGCTTGCAGGTTGGTTGCCGAGGGAGCTGAGCTGAGCTAAGAAGAAGGGAGAGAGAGGGGGCCGCTAGCAGCCGCAACATCAGACTTCGCCCGCCGCGGCTTAAATGCCACTCTTGCGACGGGCTTTCCTTTGATTAATGGCGAGAGCTAAAACTTGCTAATACACCTTTACAACAAAGCAATAAAGGGTACAAGAAGGAAGCTGACGGCTAAGGAAGAAGAATGTCAGAGGAGGCCGCGTGGACTGAAGAGCGCAGCCGGCAGGCCGCGCGATTAAGGGAAACGAGAGACTGCGTGGACTGGAGAACCAGAGGCCGGCAGGCTGCGCGACTGAAGGCGTGGAGGGGGATGCAGACTGAGAAACGGAGTCCGCATGAGCTGGGCTGGCTGGCTTCGAGCATGAGCACTTTGGTGATGATCCCAGCCCCCCCCCCCCCCCCCACATGAGAGGCATGGGGGCTATTTATACGCCCGAGGAGGTAACGGCTTGTGGTGACGTTACCCCCGGTGAGACGGTAAATTGAGCGGGATGGAGACGGAGTCCGCAACAAGCCGCGTGGACTGGGACTTGGTACTGGAGCCGATGCTGGTCGGCCAAATGGAAGACCTAGTGGCGGACTGCGATGCGGGTTCGCGGAGTCCGTCACTGCCGAGCTGGGGCTGTCCGCCTACTGCTGGTGTGGCGGATGCTGGAGGCCAAGCGGCGGACTGCAAGGAGAATCTGCGGAGTCCGCCATTACTGAGTTGAGCGAGTTGTAAGGGGTGCAAGCAGGAGAGCACCCGCAGAGTTCGGTGAGTCTGCATGAAGTTATGCGGACCGGTACTGCCTTCTGGAGGATCTGATACGTGGCGGGCTGGAAAGAGTCCGCCACTACTGACTGAGTCTGCACCAAGACCGCGGACTGAGGGAGAAGTCTGCTACTACTGGCTGAGCCTGTGAAAGGCCTGCGGACTTGAGGAGGAAACTGGTACTGTTGCCGAGAAGCTGGTGCTGGCGAAGGAATGGGCGGACTGCATGGAGAGTCCGCCAAGTCCGCCGAGTCTGCGGCTGCTACAAAGCTAAGTCCGCTTATGCTGGAGATGGAGAGTCTGGTTGTTGAGGCTGTTGGGGTTCACCAATGAAGGCGGACTGGAGGTCTTGATCGCACTTTGAGTCCGCCGAGCTCGCGAGGAACTTGGTACTGCTGATCTTCGTGGGTAGCCGGAGTGAGTGTCCGCACTCTGCAGGCGGACTGATGAAGCTGGCTGCCCCCGCTGCTGGGTGAAGGGATATGCGACCTGTTGCCGGCCTGGGCGGATAGGTAGTTGAGTCTGGCAGAGAGAGTCTTGCGGAAACAACCTTGCGGTCAAGCGGCAAAAAAGGGGGCGGCCTGTAGAGGCGGACTGCGGAAGCAGTTCGCGGACCCTGCCGACCAAGGGAAGGCGCACGGCCTGGTCGGTCAGACCGCTGAGACCGCGCAAGCCGCGCGGCCTGAGCGGACAGAGAATTCTGTCCGCCCTCCCTAGGGCATCACGGCCTCCAGGAGGAACCCGGGGCAGGTCGCGTTGAGCGAGCTGGCTCCCTTGGGAAGGATCGCCGATTTCAGGGTTAACATAATCCCCGCACTATTTTAAGTTCTGGATAGAACTTCAAAAAATTTGGAGACCCACGAAAATCATGATACACCCCAACAGAAAGAGAAGGTGCAAGGAGAGATTGAACCTGAAGCCTCTCCTTAGGAGTTTGGTGTTGCCTGTCCATTTTCCTGCAAGAGGAAAGTTAGGGTAGGCATGTATGGGTGGTACATCGTGTGTATACCTGAGTTTGCTTTTGCAAAATGATGAAGATGTGTCTTTTACTAAGTTCTGCAAAAATGAAAGTGAGAGGAAAACATAAAAGTATAATAACTTGCAATTAACTCATGGAGGCTTGCAAGCACCTGTTATCCTTTGCAAAAAAGGAAGGATGGAGAGTATACAAGAAGGAAAAACGAGCTGCAAGTACCTGGAAGGAACTTGCAAGTCTTTACTGGTTTCTGCAAAAGAGGAGTTAAAGGTATACACAGTATATGAAAGTAACTTGCAGGTACCTGTGAAGAAACTCGCAAGTATCAGATGATCTCTACAAAATGAGAGTTAGGAACAAACAGGATATATGTGAGTAGCTTGCAAGTACCTGTGAAGAAACTCGCAAGGGTCTGCCGATCTCTGCAAGAAGAGGGTTAGGAGCAAACAGGATATATGTAAGTAGCTTGCAAGTACCTGTGAAAAAACTCACAAGGGTCTACTGATCTCTGCAAGAAGAGAGTTAGGACCAGGCAAAACATGAAAAAAGCTTGCAAGTGCCTGTGAATAAACTTGCAAGGATATGCTGCTTTCTGCAAAGTGAGAGTTAGAAGAAGGTATTGTATATAAAGAATAAGCTGCAAGTACCTGAATGAGACTTGCAGGTGTCTGTTAATCACTGCAAAGAAAAGAGTTAAGAGCAAACAAGATATGAAAATAGCTTGCAAGTACCTGTGAAGAAGGCTTGCAAGTGTTAACTGTTGATGAGATAAGGTGGACATGACCAAATTGCAAGAAAAATGCCTGATGAACTCCTTATCATGAAGCCCAGATCAATAAATCGAGCATTAACTGTTGATATGGCTGGATGGATATGATCAGATTAGCAGAGAAGGAACTTGACGTATTATGTCAATCTTAACTAGATTGCAATAGCATGGCTTGATGATCGAGGAGAGTAAGATTCTTTGACCAATGTTTGATGCCATTAGATTTTGATAAGAGTAACGAATAGCTCTGTGAATCATCATTTGATAGAGCTTGAGCAAGCGATGCATATAAAATGAGCATAAGCAAAGCGGATGTTTGCTAATTCTTTTGAGAGGTCGAAATAACCTGTTCACCTATGAAAGAAGGCAGTTGACAAAAAGAGGACTATACTCGGAAATGACTTAAGAAGGCTGGATGCTGCCACAGGTGTTCCCCGTGGGCCTTATGCATCGCTTTCCTGAGAATGGTCATGCCGAGTATAGTCCTACTCAAAGCGGGCTGGCCGCGCATCCTCTAGGAGGGCACAAAAGAGAAAAGCAAGGAGAATCCTGAGAAGGATCGCTAGATGCACTGCTCTCTTGCCTCGGGCCCAATCATCACTAATCAATGAGACTAGTTGCGCCAAGTGGCCTATTACTTGTCTATGGATTGATCAGTGGAATTGTGGGAACCGCGAAGGCACGGATCGAGAGTACTAGAGAGTGTTCGGCCATCACAGTTGTGAGATGATCAAAGAGACAAGGCTACGCTTGATCACCATTGCTTGTCAAGCAAAGATCATCGTAACTATATTGTATCCCTAGGAAGCACAGCAGAGCTGACACATGGGGCCTCCCTAGCACACACTCTGTGTCAGATGCTGGCTAGGATCCTAAGTCTAAAGCCCAACATCGTATATTGAACGGCTCCCACTATACATATGGGTATACTCCCGCCATATGTGGTCGAAGCGGTCGTGCCAGAGAACAATCTACGGAGGGAGCATTTCGGACATGGCGATATCTCATGGGTGTAGTGATCTCTTTGGCAAAGAGAAAAGACAGAGAAGGAAGCATCACAAGAAGGGAACTGTGTCAGTATAAGATCCCTGATAAAAGCTTTATTAAAAATCAAGAAACAGCACTTAGGAGTGCTTTAAAATGAAAATGTTTGAAAAGAGAAAGAGTAACCGATCATGATTGTGAAAAAAATGGAGAATTATGAAGTCCCCTGTTGGCTCAGAACAGTCTTCCAAGCACACCCTCGTCATCGGCATCGAAGCATTCGACGGTTTTATTAACAATGAGGAGGGGGGTTCTTCGACTAGGCTCACCCCTCTTGAGGAGCAAGGAACATCTGCAACTTCTTTGCCCTTTGAGGTTGCTGGATCGAGGCGATCTTCTTTGGGAAGCAGGTCACGCATCTTACCCTGTCAGAGCATCCATTGCACAAGCTGGAGGAGTGCTCGGCAGTTCTCAGTTAAGTGACTCGGCTCTTTGTGGAATTCACAGTAAGGCTCTGAATCTCTAGACCTTTGATCAGCTGGTCGATAAGGCTTTTTGTAGCTAGCCCTATCTCTCATGATCTGGCTTACTTCTAGCATGGCTTCATCTAGTTCAGATTCGTGCAAGTCATCATCTTGCTGATGATGAACTGCTGTTGTTTGCGAAGGTGGAGCTAGTGGCAGTAATGGGTCTTGAGCACGATCACGGCTCGGGAAGGTGTATCGATGGCGTTGAAACCTTCTCTCCTTTCTTGAGTGAGTTGGGAAATGATTGTGAGGAGACCTCGGAGGGTTCCTGTGAGAAGAATCTTTCTCTGATATGAGCTTGGAAACGAAGCCTGGGTTGCTCTTTTCGCCTCGAATGTAGGAGTTGGCTAAAGCAATAAACTCTTGATATGTTCTTGGAGCACGAACATTGGCTTCAAACTTGAGAGGCCCTTCACGGAGACCGTGGATAAGAGCCACTCGGTATATTTCTTGATCGACAATATCGATGTCCAAGATTTCTCTTTGGGAACAATCAACGAATTGAGACCAAGTTTCATTTCTGCGTTGCTTGATCTCAAAGAGGGCTTCAGGACCCCCTTTTTCTTGGTTGAGGTAGAGAACCTGAGCAAGAACTCCCTTCGCAGATCAGCAAAGGAAGTGATGGAGTGAGGACGGAGGCCATATAACCAGTCCCTCACTTGCCCATCAAAGGTTGTGACAAGAAGCTTGCACTTAGTTGCATCTGACAGAGTCTTGAGAGCAACAGCCGATTCAAAGGCTTGAAGGTGCTTTACTGGATCAGTCTCTCTGGTGTAGATTGGTAACTGGGGCTCTCTGAAATTTGCTGGAGTTGGTTCGTGACGAACATTCTCTATAAACGGTGACGGATCTTCTTGTTCTCCTACAACATAAGTAAAAAAGGGGGCATAAGCTGCAGCTGCAAAAGAAGCAGGAGGATAAAAAGGAAAAGTTGCTGCAGGAGGAGCAAATGCAGGAGCTGCAGGGTATGGATGACTTCCTTGAAAATTGAGAAATCTAGCAGGACTTC
The DNA here is from genome assembly GCA_039583875.1 of Platanthera guangdongensis. Lineage (NCBI taxonomy): Eukaryota > Viridiplantae > Streptophyta > Magnoliopsida > Asparagales > Orchidaceae > Platanthera > Platanthera guangdongensis. The sequence goes on along the minus strand of CM077162.1, from coordinate 177,824,978 downwards.
CCCGGGCTGCTTCCCGGAAAAAGTTTTGACGAGCAGCAAACTCTTCATCTTGAGGTCGCAGGGGGCTGCAGGACCTTGCGGGAAGGTTTCTGTGTAAGGAGGATAGACTGGCAGGCAAGCTGGAGGACAAGCTTGTTGGTGCTCCAAAGTTGGTGCTGGGTTGATTGGAGCAGCTGGAGTAACTGGAACTGTTGCTGGCTGAGGGTCTAGTCGTTGTGGTATTGCAGCAAGAATTTGGTTGATTGCTTGGAATTGTCGAGCATTCTCACGATGCGATTGCTCGAAGGCCTCCCAGAGTGGATCTTCATTGGGACTTGGAGTAAGGTTCTCAGTAGGTTGGTGGTCTGTCATGGCTTACTGTCAGTTTTCACTGTCTGCTCGGATCTGAAGGATGCGTGTTAACTATTGATGCTCGAAAACGGCACCGGGCAGCTAACACGGAGGGGGTGTGTTCGGTCTCACAAGCTAGGAGAGGAAGAGGAAGGAAGCTTCTGAGTGCTCGAGAGTGGAGCAAGTGCTTTTCAAAGGGGTTGTGGGGATAGAGGAGAGGGTGCTGAGAGCAGCTGGGAAGGCTGATGAGAGAAGGAGGTGATGATCAGGAGCTGTCGAGCAGACGGTTACTATGACAGCTGTGCTTGCAGGTTGGTTTCCGAGGGAGCTGAGCTGAGCTAGGAAAAAGGGAGAGAGAGGGGGCCGCTAGAAGAGGCAATAGCAGACTTTGCCCGCCGCGGCTTAAATGCCACTCTTGTGACGGGCTTTCCTTTGATTAATGGCGAGAGCTACAACTTGCTAATACACCTTTACAACAAAGCAATAAAGGGTACAAGAAGGAAGTTGGCGGCTAAGGAAGAAGAATGCCAGAGGAGGCCGCGCGGACTGAAGAGCACAGCTGGCAGGCCGCGCGGTTAAGGGAAACGGGAGACCGCGCGGACTAGAGAACCAGAGGTCGGCAGGCCACGCGACTGAAGGCGCAGATGGGGATGCGGATTGAGAAACGGAGTCCGCAGGAGCTGGGTTGGCTGGCTTCGAGCGTGAGCACTTTGGCGATGATCCCAACCCCCCACATGAGAGGCATGGGGGGCTATTTATAGGCTCGAGGAGGTAACGGCTTGTGGTGACGTTACCACCGGTGAGATGGTAACTTGAGCGAGATGGAGACAGAGTCCGCTGAGTCCGCAACAGGCCGCGCGGACTGGTACTTGGTACTGGAGCCGGTGCTGGTCGGCCAAATGGAGGACTTAGTGGCGGACTGCGATGCGGGTTCGCGGAGTCCGTCACTACCGAGCTGTGGTTGTCTGCCTACTGCTAGTGTGACGGATGCTGGAGGCCAAGCGGCGGACTGCAAGGATAATCTGTGGAGTCCGCTGCTACTGAGCTGAGCGAGTTGTAAGGGGTGCGAGCAGGAGAGCGCCCGCGGAGTCTGGGGAGTCCACACGAATTTATGCGAACCGGTACTGCCTTCTGGAGGATCTGATGACTGGCGGGCTGGAAAGAGCCCGCCACTACTGACTGATTCCGCACCAAGACCGCGGACTGAAGGAGAAGTTTGCTACTACTGGCTGATCCTGTGAGAGGCCTGCGGACTTGAGGAGGAAACTGGTACTGCTGCCGAGAAGCTGGTGCTGGCAAAGGAATGGGCGGACTGCATGGAGAGTTTGCCAACTCCGTCGCGTCCGCGGTTACTACAAAGCTAAGTCCGCTTATGCTGGAGATGGAGAGCCTGGCTGTTGAGGCTGTTGGGGTTCACCAATGAAGGCGGAATGGAGGTCTTGATCATACTTCGAGTCTGCCGAGCTCGTGAGGAACTTTGTACTGCTGATCTTCGCGGGTAGCCGGAGTGAGTGTCTGTGCTCTACAGGCAGACTGATGAAGCTGGCTGCCCCCGCTGCTGGGTGAAGGGATATGCGACTGGTTGCCGGCCTGGGCGGACAAGTAGTTGAGTTCGGCAGAGTGAGTCTTGCGGAAACAACCTTGCGGTCAAGCGGCAAAAAAGGGGGCGGCCTGCAGAGGTGGACTGCGGAAGCAGTTCGTGGACCCTGCCGACCAAGGGAAGGAACGCGGCCTGGTCGGTCAGACCGCTGAGACCACGCAAGCCACGCGGCCTGAGCGGACAGAGAATTATGTACGCCCTCCCTAGGGCATCACGGCCTCCAGGGGAAACCCGGGGCAGGCCGCGATGAGCGAGCTGACTCCCTTGGGAAGGATCGCCGATTTCGGGGTTAACAATTAAATCATTGCATAAGGATTTAAATTCAATTTTAAAATCTTTTGAATTGAAGTCAAATGAAGAGATTACATGATCTTCTTCAGATTCAGATTCCTCTTCTGATTCTTCATCTTATTCCTCAACATCAGATTTTCTGTTGGAGGCATTAATAGCCATAAGGCAAACTTCCCTTGCCTTTGCCTCCTCTTCATCTTCACAAGTGCTGGAAAATGAGCATTCTTTCTTTGTGTTACTGCAGGTCTCAGCAATGAAACATTTCTCTTTTCTCTTGTGTTTGCTGGAGGAGTGCTTGTTGTAGTGCTTGCTTGATTGTCTTTTATTTTCCTTTTCTTTTCTTCTGTCTTTGTTTTGAGCCTATGGGCATTCAGGTAGAATGTGCCCAGTTTTTCTACATCCAAAGCACACAATCTCCTTGGTAGGAGTCTTATCATATCTTTGCTTGTCATCATTCTTGGATGACCTTCTTCTGAAGTCTTTCTTGGTCATTTTATAAAATCGTTTGGCCAATAAGCTTCGTAGTACTTCATTAGCTGGAAGAGTTTTTGTTTCTTCTGTTGCTTTAGAAGCAATATTGTGCTCCTTCCTTAAAGTTGTAGAGGCCTTCTGTTCTACAGCCTCCCTTGTCTTGATCAACTGCTCATAAGACTTGATCTTGCCAAGGAGAGATTCTGTTGAAATCTCATTTAGACTTTTGGCCTCCTTAATTGGCCATATCCTGGAATCCTAAGTGTTGGGGAAGCACATTAGGATTTTGTCGTTAATCTCAGTTAATGAGATGTCCTTGTCCAGTGTTCTCAGTTCATTTATGATGATACTGAGTATGTTATACATCTCAGCAACAATCTCTGATTCCTCCATCTTAAAATTCTCATATTGTGATATGAGGAGAGATCTCCTATCTTTTCTTTCATCAAATGAGCCAGCAACTATTTGGTTCAGTGAGTCCCTGAAAGTGTTCAGTTGTCTACCTAAATCAACGAGAGGGGGTGAATAGATGAGTTGTGCGTCTTTTTGCGGAATAAAAAGTTAAGATCTATGCACACAATAATCTACCAAACAATCACAGACGACAAAATATTTATAGTGGTTCCCCAACCCTGGGTACATCCACTTTCCCTCACCGACCTAGCAAAGCACTATACTCAGCTACTGTTGGGTACATTGGAAAATATGTACCATATTTGAAGAAGCCTCACCCTACTCAATGATATACATCAAGGTGTATTTGATGTGCTTTGAGTTTATATGTGCAGGTTAAGTAATTGCAGTAAATGCAGAAATGTTTCTAAGTCCATGTGTCGACACCTAGAGGTGAAGTGTCGACACTTATGAAGGCTTGTGTCGACACCTAGAGAAATTGTGTCGATACTTGGAGTAATTGTGTCGACACCAGGAAAGGCAGAGTCGACACTAGGAGAAAAGTATCGACACATACAGGCAGTGTCGACACCCCGTGAAGAATTGTCAACATAATCTGTGTCGACACTTAGAGACAGTGTCGACACCCAGAGAAACTTTGTCGATATTAAATGTGTCGACACCAGGAGGCTGTGTCGACACTCAGCAAGCTACAATAAAGTTAAAGTACATGTGTCGACACAAAGGAGATGTGTCGACACTCAGCAAGTATCAACAACAAAAGAAGTTGTGTCGACACAAAGGAGATGTGTCGACACACAGCAGAATTCAGCTAAGTGTTAAATAAGAAGGCTTGTGTCGACACACTCAATCAGTGTCGACACATTCTACAGAAGGCTTGTGTCGACACACAGAATCAGTGTCGACACATTCTGAAGAAGTTGTTTCGAGAAGTTGTTACAACAACACAAGGAGTTGTGTCGACACCATCAAGGCTAGTGTCGACACTTAGTTCACTTGTGTCGACACTTGGTCTATTTGTGTCGACACATAATGAAGATCAGTCTCGACACTTTCAAACAGTGACAGTGATTTCAAGAAGTGACTGGATGACTTGACAGCTGTCATTTCAACCAGTCAACTACAACTGTCAAAGCTATCAAAGGTTGTTAGAAACTGGATCAGCCGGTTACCTTGGAGGAAGACTATATAAAGGTTTTTCTCCTTCAACAGAAGAGATGAGACAATCTATCAATAAGAATATAGAGATCTAACAACACAAAAGAAGACGACCTTCAACAGAAGATCTAAGAAGTTGGAGAGAGAGAGCTCCTTCTAAGAAGAGCAGCTGCTGAACCAGGCTGCTAAGTAAGATTTAGATTGAGATCTGAATCTCAAGACAGAAGTTGATTGAAGATCATCTTCACAGGAGATTCAACCCAACTGAGTTATAATTCAAGAAGCTTTGAAGAAAGCTAAGGGAGGTTGATCTCTACCAAGTTCTTCCAAGAACTCATCAAGAAGCCAGTCAACTCATCTCTCTCTGTCAGAGTTATGGTTAAATACTTTGTATTATCAAATTTCTGTAGGATCTTGTATAGATCTGAGTTGTAAGCCTAAATCTATAAAGGCTGAGGTAGGGCTTTGGAGGCTGAGTGTAGGAGAAGCCATTCTCTTAGTTTAGGACTTGTTGAAGGCTGAGGTAGGGCTGTTTAGCCTGAGTGTAGGTCTTGTTGAAGACTGAGTGGTAGGGCTTTGTGCCTGAGTTGTAGGAGTGTGGACACTCTGAGTTGTAGGAACCTGTTTTGGGGTTCTGAGCTGTAAGATCTGAGGATCCGAGGGAAAGTGCAGAAGTTAGGCCAAATCTAGTACACTACTAGATAGGCGAAGGGGGAAAGTGGATGTACCTAGACCTTGGGGAACCACTATAAAACTCTATGTGCACTCTGTGGTCGTTTGTTTCTGTGGTTGCTGTGTTGTGATAGCTGTAGAATTGCATTTGCTACTTAAAGTTCATAACAGTTTATCTGCCATAAATTTAAAAAGTTTAAGTACACCTATTCACCCCCCCCCCCCTCTAGGTGGTTAGGCATTATTTCTTTCAAGTGGTATCAAAGCGAGGTTACTCAAAAAGGGACTTAACAGTCTGAGTAAGATCTTATAGGCAGATTCAGAACAAACAAGAATCAAGAAAATGGGACCTAGTGAGAATCACAAAGAGCTGGGGTCCATGAAATTGTCAATATGCTGAAAAGAGATATTTGGCATATGGAAAGAGAGGGTTAGACTCTTTATGGAAGCTTCTGACCCAAGGATACACATTATAGTTAAAGAAGGCCCATATGTGCCAATGAAGGTATCCATTCTGGATGAAAATCAGAAAACTCCCAAGGACTTCTCTGAAATGACAAAAGATGAAATCATTCTGGCCACTATGGACAAGAGAGCCCAGAATATAATTGTTAGTGTCATTGATGATGCAACATTTCAGAACTTAATTCATTGCAAAACCTCTAAGGAAATGTGGGACACATTAATCGTTTATATGGAGGGATCAGAAGAAGTAAGACAAGATAGGAAGTCCTTGTTAAATTAGGAATATGAAAGATTCAAACAAGGAAAGTCCGATAGCATTACTGAATGTTACAAGAAGTTCTTTAGGATAGTCAATGAATTGATGTCATATGGAAGAGAATTCAGCAACTATAAGCTGAATGACAAGTTCTTGAGATCCCTGACTAAGGACTGGGACACCAAGATTTGTGTCATTAGGGAAGTGGTCAAACTAGCTGACATACCTCCTCCAACTTTTTTTGGAAAATTGTTATCTTTTGAGATGCAGTTAATGGCTAGAAAGGAGGAAGAGAAGACTACTAGAGTGGAGCACAAGGAAATATCTGTGTCCTTCAAGACTGAAACCACTAAGAAGTATAGAAGCAAGTCTCCATCTCCACCTCAAATAATTGCTGAGGCTGTGACAGATAATTCAGAAAGCAAGAATTCAGATAGCAGTGAAAGTGATGAAGACTTTGCTGCTTTTACTAGGCATTTTCAAAAGTTTCTGAAGAAGAAGCAGTGGAGGTCTAAGCCTTCCACTTCTCAGCCAAAAGATGACTACTATCAGAAGAGAAAGTCATCCAGGAATGACAGAAGAAGGTCCAAGCCAAGCAAAGCTACATCTTCAAAGATTGTGTGTTATTGCTGCAATAGACAGGGACATGTAGTGGCTGACTCTCCTGAAAAGGGGAAGGAGTCAGCTGACAAAAAGAAGACTCAGCTTAAGGGCAAAAAGGAAAAGTCCTTTGTTGCTAAGAAAGACAAGAGTCTGACTGATCAGTCATCTTCAGACAGAAACAGAAGCTGAAACCTACATTGGATTATTTGCTGAAGAGGAAGAAGATGAGTTCATGCAACTAATAAACTCAATATATGAGCATGAAGATCATCAATACAAGGTACTGATGGCTTTATCTGAAGGAGACAAGATCTAGGATCATCCTGGACCAAGTAAGGTACAAAGTTGTTCTTCTAGTTCAATTTATAGCACTGAGTCAGAATCAGATACATCTGCAACAAGTGATGTGAGTGGGTCTGAATCTAAAGGAGATATTCATCAGTTAATTGATGAATATAGGGACTTGTTGCAGGCCTTGAAGAAAAGCAAAACCTTGGCCAAAACTTAGGCAAAGGAGATTGCTAGTCTTAAATTGGCTGCTGCTGATTCAGACAAGTTGTTAGATCAGAAACTGAATGAAATAGCCAGACTGAAGAACATTACTGTTATTCAGATGGGTACTATTACTTTTAAGAATGATCAAATTAGAAATCTGGAGATTAGACTTCAGAAAGAGAGATAGATAGTTGCAAGTTTTTCAAAACCTAAATCTGTTTTACCCTTGATAGATGAGTTTGTGCCACAAAAGGATAAGACTGGATTGGAGTTTAAAAAACCTGCCTGGACTGCTAGGTCCAAATCTAAGGGCAAAGTCCCAGCACAAAACATAAATCTTGTTATAGATACTTCAGCCAGGGTAGTGCCTAAACAAAGGTACAACAGGTTTGAGTGTTGGTGTTGTGGCAAGAAAGGCCACTTTGCCTTAGATTGCTGGCACAATTCAAGTGTCAAAGAGAGTAGCAAACTTCCTGCTAGAAGAGTTATTGGTAGTTTTGTTAAAAGTCAGACTAACCTACACCAAGTACCCAAGAGTTATTTTGGTTCTAAGGTTAAGTAATCTGTTTTGCAGGTGAGTCCAAGTGGTCATGCCCCTATATGGTACTTGAACAGTAGATGTTCCAGGCACATGACTGGAATAAGGGGATTGCTAAGAGACTACACACCTATCAAGGATGGCCCTAAAGTTACCTTTGGTGGTTCAGAAAAACGAATCATCAAAGGCTTTGGTAACATTTCTAGTAACCTAATTACTATCACTCAAGTGGCCTATGTAAAGGGTTTGAAACACAACCTCATTAGCATAAGTCAGCTGAGTGATTTGGGATATGACATCTCATTTGTCAAGAATGGTTGTCATATCAAAAGGTCAAGTGATCAAAAGATCATTCTGACAGGATATAGGAAGAGAAATGTTTATTGTCTTGACTTTGTGTGTGAGAACAATGTTTCTCCTATTTGTCTTGTGGCTGATGAGAGAGTCTCACATTGTGTTAAGTGGCACAAGAGGCTTGCTCATCTTAACTATAAGACAATTGGTCAACTCTTTAGTAAAGAGTTAGTGAGAAATGACACTCAAGTTAAGTGTATAAAGGATGGGATATGCTCAGCTTGTCAAAAAGGCAAGCAGACCAAATCCACCTTTCATAGCCTTGAGAACAAGGATTCTGTGAGGTATCTATACCTCTTGCATATGGATCTTTTTGGTCCTATGCCAGTTCATAGCCTAGGTAGGAAGGTCTACACATTTGTGGTAGTAGTTGACTATTCAAGATATTCCTGGGTGTTCTTCCTAAGAAAAAAATCTGAAACCCCAAGTATCTTATATAGTTTTGTTAAACAAATTCAGAATGAATTGGACAGTATAGTGGTCAAAATCAGAAGTGACCATGGCACTGAATTTCAGTCTGAAAGTATGACAAAACTGTGTGAAGAATTTGGAATTTTTCAGGAATTTTCCTCACCAAGAACACCTCAGCAAAATGGAATTGCTGAAAGGAAGAATAGAACATTGATAGAGGCTGGTAGAACCCTATTAATTGACACTTCTCTCCCAGAATATTTCTGGGCTGAGGCAGTAAACACTGCATGTCATGTAATTAATAGGGCTACTATCACCAAAAGCCACAAGAAGACCTATGAGATTGTGAAGGGTAGAAAACCAAATTTATCCTATTTCAGGATCTTTGGTTGCAAGTGTTATATACTTAACAATGGAAAGTCTTATCTAACCAAGTTTGCTGCCAAATCCCAAGAGGGAATCTTTGTTGGGTACAGCAACAATAGTAAGGCTTATAGGGTCTACAACTTGATTACTCAAGTTCTAGAAGAGTCTATTCATGTAGTTTTTGATGAAGCAAGGCTCATTAATAGTGAATTGTCAAGTAGTGTTTGTAGCTCTATAGGTGTAACTGAGAAGATGGACAAGCTTACCATAACAGAAGGTTCTTCTGCAAGTCAGCAAGTGGAAGATGATGTTTGTTGTCCAGGGGGAGTACAAGATACTCCTGATGCTAAAGAAGACCAAGAGGTGCAGCTAAATGAAGAGAATGTAGGTGTACAACCTGAAGACAGGCTGCCTCCAGCAAATAGACACTTAAAGGATCATCCAGCCAATCAAATAATTGGAGATCCCAGACAAGGAGTGCAAACAAGGAGCAGGAATCTGAGTACAGTTCATTACTCCAATTTCCTATCCCAAGTAGAGCCAAAGAAATTTGAAGAAGCAGTTCAAGACCCTCATTGGATTGGTGTCATGCAAGAGGAGCTAAATCAATTCAAAAGATGCAAGGTCTGGAAGCTAGTTCCTAAACCCAAGGACCACAATATTATTGGAACTAAGTGGATCTTTAGGAACAAGTTGGATGGGAATGGAATCATCATAAAGAATAAAGCTAGACTTGTTGCAAAGGGATATAGGCAGGAAGAAGGTATTGATTTTGATCAAACCTTTGCTCCAATAGCAAGACTGGAGGCAATCAGGATGTTGCTTGCATATGCAACATATCAAGGGTTTAAGGTATATCAAATGGATGTAAAGTCAGCTTTTCTGAATAGAAATCTGAAGTAAGAAGTCTATGTAGAGCAGCCATCAGGTTTTGTTGACTCTCTTAAACCTGATTATGTATATAGACTTAGGAAGGATTTGTATGGGTTAAAACAAGCCCCAAGGGCTTGGTATGAAACCCTGTCTAGTTTCCTCATTGAGAACAAATTCTCAAGGGGGAAAATAGACAAGACTCTATTCCTTAGGGAATCTAAAGGCAAGATTATCTTAGTCTAAATATATGTAGATGACATAATATTTGGGTCTACAGAAAGTAGTCTTTGCAGAAAGTTTGCAAAACTTATGCAAGGACAATTTGAAATGAGCAGTATGGGGGAACTTAAGTTCTTCTTGGATCTCCAAGTTAGACAGACTGAAGATGGCTTGTCCATATGCCAGTCTAAGTTCACCCTAGAGTTAATAAAGAAGTATGGTATGGAATCATCCACTACCATGAAAACTCCTATGGGGTCAAGCATGTCTCTAAGCAAAGATGATGCAGGGAAACCTGTAGATGAAACTTTGTATAGAGGGATAGTTGGCTCCCTACTGTATTTGACATCTAGTAGACCAGATATCATGTATGCTACATGTGTCTGTGCTAGGTACCAAGCATGTCCTAAAGAATCTCATCTGACTGCAGTCAAAAGAATTTTGAGATATCTTAAGGGCACACCTTATCTAGGCCTTTGGTACCCTAGGAATGGAGATTTTGTACTGACAGGTTTTCAGATGCAGATTTTGCAGGATGCAAGGAAGATAGGAAGAGTACTACAGGAACCTGTCAATTTCTAGGTGGAACGCTGGTGTCATGGAGCAGTAAGAAGCAAACCAGTGTGGCTATCTCCACAGCTGAGTCAGAATATGTTGTTGCAGGAAGCTGTTGTGCACAACTTTTATGGATTCAACATCAGCTAGAAGATTATGCTATTCAAGTAAGTAAAACACCTTTACTTTGCGATTCTACAAGTGTCATTTCTATTACAAATAATCTTGTCTCTCATAGTAGGACTAAGCACATAGAAATTAAATACTATTTTCTTAGAGAACATGTAGAAAAAGGAGACATTTCACTAGAATATGTTAAAATAGATAATCAGATAGCTGATATATTTACTAAACCCCTAGATGAAACCAAATTCAATAATTTTAAAATTGAATTAGGTATGTTAAATTTAGAATAGTTTAAAAAATTGGCTAAGTAAAATGGTATCGACACAAGGAGTTGTCTGTGTCGACACATAGAAGTGGTGTCGACATTTCAGAGAAATGGTGTCGACATATCTAGACAGTCAGTGTCGACACTTCAGAGAATTAGTGTCGACACATGCAGAGTAGGTGTCGACACATCCAGGGTGTTGTCGACACTTAGGATTAACACAGAATTCGTCGAGTGAAGTATCGACTAATCGTCGAGCGCAGATGTATAAGTGTCGACACATATATTCTGTCAACTATATTTGTGTCGACACATAGTTGTCGAGACGTTAGAAGTAAGTGTCGACAGTTTTCAACAGTGTCGACACATTTCAAGTATTTTGACGCGCATTTTCACCTTAGATTTTAGAAAGGTATAAATAGGTCTTCACCATTGTTTGTCGACACGCTCACCATAGTTTTGAGACCAAACTTGTGTGCCGACATCTCTCTTCTCTAAATTCAAAATTTCTCCAAACCCTAATGGTGCCCAAGCTAGATGAGAACATCAATGAAGGCTATGAGCTCGTGCGACATGCCTTTGATGACGCGGAACCAGAAATCCAAGGTGTTGTAACCCTAGTTGCAGAGACTGGGTTAGAGTATCTAGTTTCAGAGCCAATCAAGATTTGGAAGAATGAGGTCCTCGAATTCTTCAGTGCAGCTACTCTTGACGAAACTAGACTCAAGATTAAGTCCACAGTCCATGGGGCAAAGGTGAAAGTCACCCGGAAAAGTCAAAGAAAAGTTATACATCTCCCTAGAACTAAAGAAGAGGAAGATGTCTCTACATCTAAGACTATGGATGCACTGAAATGGTGTGGATTAGATTCTAACATGAAGATTGGATCAGTTTTCAACAGGAAAGACATGAACATGCAAGGCAAGTTCTTGTCTGAAATAGTGGGAAAAGTAATTTTGAGCAAGCCAGGTGGGCATAATAGAATATCAGCTCACATGTTCAGTTTAATGACAAGGATAATTTTCCAACTTAAAACTGATTAGTCAGCAGTTATGTTTGACAAGATAAAGGAAAGTCTGAAGAAGCCCAATCTGGGTAGGATTCTGAGTTTATACTTGGCTGGAAGTATTCCAGAAGTTATGAACCAAGCTGCAGGTTCTAAGATAAACCATATGAGGAGAATGGATGTTAGAATAATCTCAAGGTGGGATAGAGTTTTGACAAAGGAAATGTCTACTCCTGAAAAGGAAGTTTCCCCAAAGTAGAAGAAGAAGAGGAAGAAAACCATTATGGCTCTTGAATCCTCAAGTAGCTCAGAGGAGTAAGTTGTATTCAGTTCTGATGAAGATGAAGCTGATAAGGATGTAGCTGATGTTACTAGAAGGTCACCAGTAAGGACTAAGGATGCCCAGAGGCAGGGGGAGATGCCATCTACTAGCCCCATTCACCTGGATCCACTCCAGGGGGAGCCTCCACATGTGGATGAGCCAACTCACTTGGATAGTGAACTGGCTACCCAAACAATTCTTGAGGTAATCAATGAAGTTAATCAATCTATTTTCAATATTGAGGATGAAGTATTGACTGAATCATTACTTGATGTTGATCAGCAAACTCAGATACATAGTCAACCACAAGATGTTGTCATGGAAGACACATCTACTGCTGATAATGCTGTTGATATAAGAGATTCTCCAGTCCATACTCAACAGAAATTTACTCTAGACGAGTTATTCCCTAATCTAATACAGACTGATTTTGAGGGAGAGAAAGTAGCTATTGAGGAGGAGCATGTAGGGTCACAGGAGGAGACTGTTGGAGATGATGAGGAGCAAAGGAATAGGGGGAGCTACCAAATACTGCTCAGGACTTACCTCAAACTCCAAAGGAAAGAGTGGACATAGTCAGTACTTCTACTTCTGAAGATGAAGAAGCTGCAAGGGCAAAGAAGAGGAAGCTACAGGTCTTCAAGAGAAGGAGTCAAAGCTACAAGAAAGCTTTACAAACAGTTGCTCCGCAACAAGCTCCAACTACTGATTATCGTTCTTTGTTGGTGGCTTTGCACATCAAGATGGATGAGCAAAGGAATGCTCTAGAAAAATATATGGATGAAGGACATAAATCCCTTCAATTTGATCTGGCTCAAGATATAAAATCTATTATATTTGAGGTTAATCAGCATAAGAAGGAAATGACTGATTGTTTCCATAAAGGGGGAAATGCAGTAGTATATCTGGCTACACATCAAGAGCAGATAAAGATACAGGTTGATGACATAGCAGTTAAGCAGGGCTATGTCTTAGAAAATCAGATAAGGATGAATGATAACCTCACAGAGTCACATAATTCTATAGTCACTGAGATGCTGAATATTGCTAATGCCCAAACTCAGGCTAGGTCTACAGCCAAAGAGGAGTTTGATAAGCAATTAAAAGAGAGCCTCACTGCTGTGACAACTGCAATTGAAGAATCTCAAAAGGTTATTTCTGCACAGCTTCAAAAATTAAAACCTTTTTGTAAAGATGGAGTTAACTACCTGAATGCTCAAATCAGATTTCAAAAGGATGATCTTAAGGATCATATAGTAAGAGAAGTCATAAAGGGGGAGAGGGTTTTAGTCAAAGCAGGCTCTGGTCATGCCAAATGGATTTCAAACAGCATTAGAGCTACCCTTGGATATCCACCTTTGTGTGATGATGATAATGTAGCAGAATCTGGGATAAATCCTGCATATTTTGGAGGAGAACAAGCTGAAGTAGCTCAGGTGATCTACCCTCCAGCTGATTTTGAAATGATACATCAGGAGGTACAATCTATGTATAGCCCTCCTAAGGGTAATCAGAATATTATTTTGGAGAAAGTAGTACAGCCTGTGCCAGAGGCAATATTAAAAGAGCAAGAAGCTTAATTATCCAAGAAGAGGTTCAGAGAACAGGCTGAATTAAGACCAGATTTTGAGCAATGGAGCCCCACATCTAGAAATATTATTCTGACTACTTGGAAGGCTGCAAAGGACAATATCCTAGATAGAGGCAAATGGTATTCTGAACTAGAATGGAGAAAACATGAGACTAGGCAAGAATTCATAGTACAATACAGAAGGAAGGCTAAACTGGGAAAGCTACCTCCTAATACACAGGAGCCTAGCAAGTATTTCCCTAAGCCATATCACTATTTTGAAAGACAGAAGATAAAGGCTGAAGTGCTGAAAAAGACAGATCTAAAAGGCAAGAAGCCTACTGATGATAATGATGCTCCAGTGCAAGCCAAGATTCAATCTGGAAAGGGCATTGTTATCAAGGAGCCAGAGAAGCCATAGACTAGAATTTTCTTAAGTTTACAAATTTGTAATCATTTGCATTAAAATCCATGTAAACTTTTGATTAATGAAACTATTGGAAGTTATAACAAAACAATGTTTGATGTTCAATCTATTACATTTTTATTCTGTAATGATTGTTTATACATGTTTTGTTTAGTATTTACCCAGTCATTTAATACTGTTATACATCATATTGAGTATTTGTTATGTATGGTGTATATCATTGACTAAGGGTTATGACTTCTCCAAATTGGGGGAGATTGTTGGGTACATTGGAAAATATATACCAGATTTGAAGAAGCCTCACCCTACTCAATGATATATATCAAGGTGTATTTGATGTGATTTGAGTTTATATGTGCAGGTTAAGTAATTGCAGGAAATGCAGAAAAGTTTCTAAGTCCATGTGTCGACACCTAGAGGTGAAGTGTCGACACTTATGAAGGCTTGTGTCGACACCTAGAGAAACTGTGTCGACACTTGGAGTAATTATCTCGACACCAGAAAAGGCAGAGTCGACACCAGGAGAAAAGTGTCGACACATACAGGCAGTGTCGACACCCCGTGAAGAATTGTCAACATAATTTGTGTCGACACTTAGAGGCAGTGTCGACACCCAAAGAAACTTTGTCGACATTAAATGTGTTGACACCAGGAGGCTGTGTCGACACTCAGCAAGCTACAACAAAGTTAAAGTACATGTGTCGACACAAAGGAGATGTGTCGACACTCAGCAAGTATCAACAACAAAAGAAGTTGTGTCGACACAAAGGAGATGTGTCGACACACAGCAGAATTCAGCTAAGTGTTAAAGAAGAAGTCTTGTGTTGACACACTCAATCAGTGTCGATGCATTCTACAGAAGACTTGTGTCGACACACAGAATCAGTGTCGACACATTCTAAAGAAGCAGTGTCGAGAAGCTGTTACAACAACACAAGGAGTTGTGTCGACACCATCAAGGCTAGTATCGACACTTAGTTCACTTGTGTCGACACTTGGTCTATTTGTGTCGACACATAATGAAGATCAGTCTCGACACTTTCAGATAGTGACAGTGATTTCAAGAAGTGACTGGATGACTTGACAGCTACCATTTCAAACGGTCAACTACAACTGTCAAAGCTGTCAGAGGATGTTAGAAACTGGATCAGCCGGTTACCTTGGAGGAAGACTATATAAAGGCCTTTCTCCTTCAATAGAAGAGATGAGACAATCTATTAATAACAATATAGAGATCTAACAACACAAAATAAGACGACCTTCAATAGAAGATCTAAGAAGTTGGAGAGAGAGAGCTCCTTCTAAGAAGAGCAGCTGCTGAACCAGGCTGCTAAGTAAGATTCAGATTGAGATCTGAATCTCAAGACAGAAGTTGATTGAAGAACATCTTCACAGGAGATTCAACCCAACTGAGTTATAATTCAAGAAGCTTTGAAGAAAGCTAAGGGAGGTTGATCTCTACCAAGTTTTTCAAAGAACTCATCAAGAAGCCAGTCAACTCATCTTTCTCTGTCAGAGTTGTGGTTAAATACTTTGTATTATCAAATTCCTGTAGGATCTTGTATAGATCTGAGTTGTAAGCCTAAATCTATAAATGTTGAGGTAGGGCTTTGGAGCCTGAGTGTAGGAGAAGCCATTCTCTAAGTGTAGGCCTTGTTGAAGGCTGAGGTAGGGTTGTTTAGCCTGAGTGTAGGTATTGTTGAAGACTGAGTGGTAGGGCTTTGTGCCTGAGTTGTACGAGTGGGGACACTCTGAGTTGTAGGAACCTATTTTGGGGTTCTGAGCTGTAAGATCTGAGGATCTGAGGGGAAGTGCAGAATTTAGGCCGAATATAGTACACTACTAGATAGGCGAAGGGGGAAAGTGGATGTACCCAGATCTTAGGGAACCACTATAAAAATCTGGGTGCACTCTGTGGTTGTTTGTTTTTGTGGTTGTTGTGTTGTGATAGCTGTAGAATTGCATTTGCTGCTTAAAGTTCATAACAGTTTATCTGCCATAAATTTAAAAAGTTTAAGTACACCTATTCACCCCCCCCCCCTCTAGGTGGTTAGGCACTATTTCTTTCAGCTACTCCACTATCTCGGATTGAAAAACAATCCTACGCCTTAGAACAAAGTTCCTACAATCTTGATCCACAAAACGGATCTACACTCGGAAGATAAAACTTCCTACAACTCGGAGACAAAAGCTCCTACAGTCGGAGAGAATTCTCCTACAAGAATGAAACTGAAAGTATATGAAAATACAAATAGTAAATCTTTCTCAGATCTGAAAACAGTGGGCCTGAATCTTTTTCTTTGATCTTTGCGGCTTTATCAGAGAAGTTGAAGAAGAATCTCGGCAAAAGCTAGATCTGAAACTTCTTGGCTTCACACGATCAGATAGATGATGAAGAATTGAAAGACAATCTGGATCTGTGAATCTTTTTGATCTGAATCTTATGGATCGAAAACCTTAGCCGAATATACGTGATGAAGGTCGGCGGCGGCGGCTTTCGCTTTTTAGAGAGAGAGAATGAGATTCAGAAAAATACTTAGAATAATCTTGACAGCACTTCTTAGGGTTAGTCAGTTTTGACAAGACTTTATATAAGATCTTCCCTAACTGTCATAATTAGTCTTAATGACATACACGTGGACCAATCACGCCACGACTCATTGAAATTTCCATCAAATCTGGACTTAGTGATTTTTCTGAAAAATCAGACTGAATTACTCGAGTGAAAGTTTACCTACTCGAGTACTTGATAAGATTACTCGAGTGAATAGAAGAGAACTACTCGAGTAGATGACTTGGAGAAAATCCAGAAATGATGAGCAGCTACTCGAGTACATAAAGAATTACTCGAGTGCTAAAATAGTTACTCGAGATGTGGAGTTGAACTACTCGAGTACAAGAAATACTACTCGAGAGAATAGAGATTAACTACTCGAGAGGTAGAGGAACTACTCGAGTGAAGGACTTAGAATATTTTCTTGAAGAAAAATCTGGGTTACTCGAGTAGTGAAACTGGACTACTTGAGAGGAAATAAACTACTCGAGTATGTAGATATATCTACTCAAGTAATGGACTTAGAGAAATTTTGAGGGATGAAAACTTGTTACTCGAGTATTAAACCTGGGATACTCGAGTAGTAGATATACTACTCGAGTACATGAACTTGACTACTCGAGTGAGGTAAAATTACACGAAATCCAGTCTTGTGTAACTCGAGACAAAAGACTAATCTACTCAAGTACTTATATGACTACTCGGGTAATTTACTTAGAAAATTTTCTGGAGAAGAAATTCTGTTAGCTCGAGAATGAGAGAGGATCTACTCGAGTAGTTGACTTAGCTACTCGAGAGCTATAATTTGGCTACTCGAGAGCTAATTCGTTTACTCAAGTGCAGATAATCTTACTCGGGTATTGATTAAGTATTTCACTCGAGTATGTAAGTAACTACTCGAGTAAAGTACTTAGCAAAAATTCTTTCAACAGAATTTTCTCTTCTTTAGTGAATTCAGCAACAAGTCTTTCTCCAATCAGTCCTAGTGCTTGAAAATGAAGTGTATCCCAATAGAGAGGCTACACATGAGTCAACACCATGGATCACACAATGAGGGATTACATTGTATGGCCCTGTGTTTGGTGACCCATTGCAGACTGACATTGGTCTACACTTGGCAATATAATCCTGCAAACACATAGCTCAAACAAAACATCAAATATAACTTAATTCATCTTAGTTCAAGGGTGACTTCATCAAATCTGGGTTAATGTGGATACAATACCCAACAATATCTCCCTATTTGTAGAAGTCAGAACCCTTTACACTAAGGTAAATTATATAGACATAAATAGAGCTAAATATACAAATAGAGAAAGCAGTGTAAGCAAGCATAAGAATATGATCAAAAGGCAAATGATCCAAATTAAGAATTATATAAATATGATTGTCCAAAACATCATTTCTACAATAATCATTTCTGTTGAAGCCAAAATTGACCTTTATGGAGTTCGGGGTCCCTATAAAGGGGTGACCTCACACTTACTACACTTAGGGGAATGTCACGGACCAAAGGCTCATGAAACTAGGAACAGACCCTCGGCTCTAGCGTGGAGGTCCCACCTCACACCCAGAAGACCTTGGAGATCTCCCCCTCCCTAGGCAATGCTGAGCTAGGGTGCCTTGGGGGATGAAGAGAGAGTGAAGAAGTGATGCTCTCCAAGGCACCCCTAAGGGCCTATTTATAGTTTTCTGGGAATGGTCGGCAAATAACCAACCTCCACTGCTCTGAAAATTACCAAAATGCCCCTGAATTGGCCTGCCAATAGCAAAAACCCGCTATTCTGAGGATTTAATTGCAGTCCACCAGGGGTAGCCCCTCAAACCGGACGGCCTGGTGGCTAGGCGGGAAGCGGGGGGCGGCTAAGGCGGACAGGCGGCCTATAAGTGACGACCTGGAGGCCTACGAGTGGTGACTTGGCGGCCTATTTGGCCACTAGGAGTGCTGAAGTTGGGCGAGCTGCGGCCTTCTTTGTTAGGGCGACGGTCTGGGCGAGCTGAGGCAAGGCGAGCTGCGGCCTGACGAGACGGCAGCCTGGGCGAGACGGCGGTCTGGGCAAGCTGGGGAAAGGAGAGGCGGTGACCTGGCGAGCTGAGCCCTGGCGAGATGGCAGCCTGGCGAACTGAGGACTAGCGAGGCGGCGGCCTGGGCGAGGTAGCAGTCTAGCGAGCTGAGCCCTGGCGAGATGGCGGCCTGGCGAGGCACGGCTTGCTGTGGCCTAGCGAGGCGGCGGCCTAGGCGAGGCGGCGGTCTGGTGAGCTGAGCCCTGGCGAGACGGCGGCCTGGCGAGGCACGGCCTACTGCGGCCTAGCGAGACGGTAGAATGGCGAGGCGGCGACCTGGGCGAGGCTGCGGTCTGGCGAGCTGAGCCCTGGCGAGACGGTGGCCTAGCGAGATGGCGGCCTGGTAAGGCGCGGCCTGCTGCGGCCTACATGCGGGCTGGGGCGGTCTGCGGGCTGGGGCCTGGGCGAATTTTCAAAGGGGCCGGGGGAGACAAATATTTCCTCCACCTACTAGTATATTACGCACGTCCGCCCAAAATTGGCCTCCAAGAGTGCAAAACTCCCAAAAAACTTAAAAACATGTACCAAGTCTTGCGCCTTGCTTGGGGCCCACTCTTCGCAAATACGTGGTTGTACACAATCCACTCTCTTTTCGAGGTTGGCACAAGCTCGAAAAGAAACATCCAACCCAACGTATTCGTGGAGTGGGCTTCTTGGAGCCAAAAATACTTCGCCCCTCCCAGGGGAGTCAACCTGTCATGCCAGCTAATGAGAGCCTCGGTGACGAGATGGCCTCGGGGAAGGTCAACTCCACTTCTGAGAGATCAATCCTGCTCTTCCAGCTAGTGAGAGCCTAGCAGCGGGTCTACCTGGGGCCCGAGCCGCGCTCAGGGTAGTGCAAAAGTAACTAAGGACAAAGAACCAAACCTCTCCCCCACATATGAGCCTTCGGACCTGCCAGCTAATGAGAGCCTACGCAGCAGGTCTACCTGGGGCCGATCTGCGCTCGGGGTAGTGCAGAACCAAGGACCAAGAACCAGACCTCTCCCCCACAGGAGAGTCTTCAGACTTGCCAGCTAATAAGAGCCTGCGCAGCGAGTCTACCTGCGGCCGAGCCGCGCTCGGTGTAGTGCAGAACTAAGGACCAAGAACCAGACCTCTCCCCCACAAGTGAGCCTTTGGACTTACCAGCTAATGAGAGCCTGCGCAGCGGGTCTACCTAGGGCCGAGCCGTGCTCGGGGTAGTGCAGAACCAAGGACCAAGAACCAGACCTCTCCCCCACAGGCGAGCCTTCTGACCTGCCAGCTAATGAGAGCCTGCGTTGTAGGTCTACCTGGGGCTGAGCCGCGCTCGGGGTAGTGCATAACCAAGAACTAAGAACCAGACCTCCCCCCCCCCCCCACCACAGGTGAGCCATCAGACCAGCCAGCTAATGAGAGCCTGTATAGCGGGTCTACCTAGGGCCGAGCCACGCTCGGGGTATTTCAAAACCAAGGACTAAGAACTAGACCTCTCCCCCATACGCAAGCCTTCGGACCTGCCAGCTAATGAGAGCCTGCGCAGCGGGTCTACCTGGGGTCGAGCCGTGCTCAGGATAGTGTAGAACCAAGGACCAAGAACCAGACCTCTCCCCCACATGCGAGCCTTCGGACTTGCCAGCTAATGAGAGCCTGCGCAGCGGGTCTACCTGGGGATGAGCCGCTCTCTGGGTAGTGCAGAACCATGGACCAAGAACTAGACCTCTCCCCCACAGGCGAGCCTTCGGACCTGCCAGCTAATGAGAGCCTACACAGCGGGTCTACTTGGGGTCGAGCCGCCCTTGGGGTAGTGCAGAACCAAGGACCAAGAACCAGACCTCTCCCCCACAGGCAAGCCTTCGGACCTGCCAGCTAATGAGAGCCTACACAGTGGGTCTACCTCAGGCTGAGCCGTGCTCGGGGTAGTGCAGAACCAAGGACCAAGAACCAGACCTCTCACCCACAGGCGAGCCTTTTGACCTGCTAGCTAATGAGAGTCTGCGTAGTGGGTCTACCTGGGGCCGAGCCGCGCTCGGGGTAGTGCAGAACCAAGGACCAAGAACCGGACCTCTCCCCCACAGGAGATCCTTCAGACCTGCCAGCTAATGAGAGCATGCGCAGCGGTTCTACCTGGGGTCGAGCTGCACTCGGGGTAGTGTAGAACCAAGGACCAAGAACTAGACCTCTCCCCCACAGGCGGGCCTTCGGACCTGCCAGCTAATGAGAGCCTGAGCAATGAGTCTACCTGGGGTTGAGCCGCGCTCGGGGTAGAAAATACTTGGCCTCCCCGAGGGGTCAACTTGTCAAGCCAGCTAATGGGAGCCTGGATGACGAGACAGCCTCAGGGTAAAAACCACTTGGCTTCCCCGAGGGGTCAACCTGTCAAGCCAGCTAACGGGATCCTGGATGACGAGACGGCCTCAAGGTAAAAAAGCACTTGGCCACCCCGAGCGGTCAACCTGTCAAGCCAGCTAATGGGAGCCTGGGTGACGAGACGACCTCGGGGTAAAAACCACTTGGCCTCCTCGAGGGGTCAACCTGTCAAGCCAGCTAATGGGAGCCTAGGTGACGAGACGGCCTCGGGGTAAAAAACACTTGGCCTCCCCTAGGGGTCAACCTGTCATGACAACTAATGGGAGCCTAGGTGACGAGACGGCCTCGGGGTAAAAAACACTTGGCCTCCCCGGGGGTCAACCTGTCAAGCCAGTTAATGGGAGCCTGGGTGACGAGATGGACTCGTGGAAGTTCTACTCCCCCTCTGAGAGATCAATCCTGCCCTACCAGCTAGTGAGAGCCTGGTATCAGGATCATCTCAGAGTAAAAGGAACTGGGCATCCACGAAAGGTACCATCGGCCCTGCCCAGCTAGTGAGAGTCTGGGCAGCGGGACCTTCTCGGAGCAAAAAGAACTGGACACCCACGAGAGGTACCACTAGCCCTACCCAGCTAGTGAGAGCCTGGGCAGCGGAATCTATCTCGAGGTACGACCTACTCCCCCTCTGATATATTAACCCTGCCTTGCCAGCTAGTGAGAGCCTAGCAGCAGAATCATCCTGAGGTGAGGTCTCACTCTGTCCCATCTCTCATCCTCTTCTTCTTGGGCCTTCTTCCTGGTGCACTTCCTTCTACCCCTGCTGGGGTCATCTTATCGAGAGGGGTGGATCTAGCTCCTGGGTGGTTGGGGTGGAGCTGCCACCCTGAGGAGCAATGCTTCGCAGCATCTCCATGATACCTTGGATGGAGGCCATGAACACTTACCTCCCCACAAAGGGTCCTGAGCTGGGGAGCTCGTCGAGACCAACACTACCTCCCTAACCTCCAGCCATGACACTCTTCCAAGATCTTCTGTGTTGGTCACCTCCACGCTGACCGCACCAAAAGTGTTGAAGCCAAAATTGACCTCTGTGGAGTTCGGGGTCCCCAGAAAGGGGTGACCTCACACTTACTACACTTAGGGGAATGTCACGGACCAAAGGCTCAGGAAACTAGGAACAGACCCTCGACTCTTGCGTGGAGGTCTCACCTCACACTCGAAAGACCTTGGAGATATCCCCCTCCCTAGCCAATGCTGAGCTAGGGTGCCTTGGAGGATGAAGAGAGAGTGAAGAAGTGATGCTCTCCAAGGCACCCCTAAGGGCCTATTTATAGTTTTCTGGTAATGGTCTGCAAATAACCAACCTTCACTGCTCTGAAAATTACCAAAATGCCCCCGAATTGGCCTGCCAACAGTCAAATCCCGCTGTTCTGATGAGTTAATTGTAGTCCACCAGGGGTAGCCCCTCAAACCGGGTGGCCTGGTGGCTAGGCGGGAAGCAGGGGGGCAGCTTGGGCGGACAGGCGGCCTACGAGTGACGACCTGGTGGCCTACGAGTGGCGACTTGGAGAACTTTTTGGCCACCAGGCGAGCTGCAGCCTGCTTTGTTGGGGTGGCGGTATGGGAGAGCTGAGGTAAGGTGAGCTGCGGCCTGGCGAGACGGTAGCCTGGGCGAGACGGCGATCTGGGCAAGCTGAGGCAAGGTGAGGCGGCGGCCTGGCGAGTTGAGCCCTGGCAAGATGGCGGCCTGGCGAACTGAGGCCTAGCGAGGCAGCGGCCTGGGCGAGACGACGGCCTGGCGAGCTAGCCCTGGAAAGACGGCATCTTTGTGAGGCACGGCCTGTTGTGGCCTAGCGATGCGGCACCCTGGGCGAGGCGGCGGCCTGGGTGAGGCTGCGGTCTGGCGAGCTGAGCCCTAGCGAGACGGCGGCCTAGTGAGACGACGGCCTGGCGAGGTACGGCTTGCTGCGGCCTAGCGAGACGGTGGCCTGGCGAGGCGGCGTACTGGGCGAGTCGGCGGTCTGGCGGGCTGAGCCCTGGCAAAACAGCGGCCTAGCGAGACGGCGGCCTGGCGAGGCACGGCCTGTTGCGGCCTACATGCGGGCTGGGGCGGTCTGTGGGCTGGGGCTTGGGCGAATTTTCAAAGGGGCCGGGGGAGACAAATATTTCCTCCCCCTACTAGTATATTTTGCAGGTCTGACCAAAATTGGCCTCCAAGAGTGCAAAACTCCCAAAAGCTTAAAAACGTGTACCAAGTCTTGTGTCTTGCTTGGGGCCCACTCTTCGCTAATACGGGATTGTACAATTTCCATACTCTCATAATCCTTTTAGCTTGACTTAGTGGTGTTGCTTTTCTTTCTTCTCTTGTTGTCTTCTTTGGTAGCTGAAGGGCTTGGGATAGTATTTTGGAGGCTTTGGAGGAGCAGCAAGGTTGTTCCTCCCAAATTCTCTGCCATACAGTCTCTTCTTTGTCATGGACTTTTCATATAATTCCCATTCCTAGGAGTTGTAATGTTCATTCCTGCTTTCATTGTAGTCCATAACAAGCTTGAGTGTATCCAAAATGAGAGATTTTGAGGTAGGATACCAGATCTCTACAAACTCTAGAGCTTTTCACTTTTCTGAATCAGGAACTGGGATTGACCTGCTAGCTGAGGCACCATCACCATACTTTCTCTTCTTCTTGGAAGTGTTGATCTCAGGAGGAGTTTGGAAGAATATATCTGCTGGGTCTACCTCCCAAACTTGAGCATATGAATCTGAAGGAGCACCTTCATAACCTTCAGGTCTAGGAGAGAAAGTAGGCTGTTGAGCTTGAACAGGAGCAGTAGCAACTAAGAGGTTTAGGTGGTGAGGAATGATGTTTAGATCAGCTGGGAATTATAGAAGAATTTGATTGTGCATCCAAGCTGCTGTGTCATAGGTATGGAATTTTACACTCTGAATTTGTCCTAGCACATCATCATAAATCTCTTTCATCTTAGCTTCCCATTGAGTCTGCCTCAGTGCATTTGATTTCTCAAGATATTCTTTCAATATACTCTCCCCCTTTCTGACTTCTACAGTCAGTGTATTGATGGCATCATAATTGAAAGTTCCAACTTCTTCACAAATCTTCATCTTTGTAGCTTCAGCTCTCTTATCTAATCCTATCTGATTATTTGCAAGAGTCACACCTTGCTCCATGACTTGACCAACCATAGTAATAGTGTGATCTAGAGCTTTTCCACCAATTTGAAAGAGATGTCTGAGTTGATCTGTATTGTGCTGGATCTCAACAAATCTTCTACTCATCTCAGTCTCTAGAGCAGTGACTTTCTCAGTAACAGCTTTGAGGGAAGCATCAAAATATGTTCTTTGTGCTTGAAGCAGAAGTACAAATTGATTCATTAAATCACTAGTAGGAGCAGCAGTAGGAGGAGGAGCAATAAAAGAGGGAACTGGAGGAGGAGGAGCAAACCATGGAGCTATCTCTTCAATGACTACAGAGCTCTTAGCTCTGGAAGTATGAATCAAGGCATCCCCTTCATCAGTGACTGTGGGCATGGTGAAGTCCAAGTTTCTCAGTGGAGCTTCAGCTGGTTCAGGAGATTGCTCATCAGAAATGAAAATGGTGTCATCCTGCTCTTTGTGTGCAGCATGAGACTGGTTGGGAGATGGAGTATGTGATGGAGATGGTACTGGAGTGGATGGCTTTGGAACTTCAGTAGTTGTTTATTTTGGAAGAGGGGGAAGGGGTTCATCAGCAGTTAGTTCTTCAATCATCTCACTGATTGTTGCTTCAGTTGATAGTATGTTTTCTTGAAGTTGGGCTTCAAATGGAATTTCTTCAAGAGTCTGAGGTGGAGGTTATGTAATAGCTGGACGGGTAGGAATTCTGACTGAAACAGAAGGAGCAGGCTCCCCCTTAACAGTTGCACCAGATGAGCTGGCAACCTGTAATGGAGAGGGAGATGGGGTCCTGTCCTCTATAGCTGGAAGCTCTTGAGCTTTGGCAGCTTGAACTGGGTTCTGTAATTTCAACTCCCATCCTTGAATGGAAGAGATATAGACTTTCTTCATGTGGTGAAGAACAGTCCCTTTGGAGAAGTTGAACACCTCAGGATTAATCTCATGGAGGAGGGGGGAAATAATCCTGGCATAGCTGGGATCCTTAATGTCATCCTTTATCTTGTCCAGAATCATCATTCCAAACTGAAATTTCTTCCTGCATACTATAGCTTGCATGATATCAAAGAGGTGGAGAGAGATATCCCTTATGGAACTGGTTTTGCAGATAAGAACTTAGCCAATGATATCCACTAACAACTTTCCTTCAGGATTCAGGTCAGATCTTTTGATGTATTCTACATGTGGAGAAATTCCACAAAACATACAGGTCCTGTCACATTCTTCAGGACCGAGATGATCTTCTTCATCAACAACCGGCAGTCGAAGAAGTTGAGAAATCGAGATTTTGTTGAGTTTGATTTTGATTCCTCTAACTCTAGACTTGAGAACTGTTCCATGTCTCTTGACTTTGACATTCTTGAAGAACTCTGCAACTTCTGGAAACAAGATTCTACAGGGCTGCTGGAGAACGAAGGTGAGGCCGGAAGTGTCGAGAAGTATCAGATGGTTTCGGAAATCATCTGAAATTTCAGCGATTCTGGCAGCAATGAGTTCTGAACCGATTCCAATCTTGGAGGAAGAGGCCATGATCCAGGAATTGGAGAAATATCTGCGGTGGGGAGGAAGATGGCACATGCTCTGCAACTTTCAGTGGAAGATGAAACGTCTATCGGCTTACTTGAGAGAGGGAGTTTTGATTCGTGTAGAAAGTAAATTCCGGACATTTTGACTTATATAACCCTAATTTATCCTTAATTAAGAAATAAATGAAGCTTACATACCTGGGAGAGGGTGGCATAGTCCTTGGGTTGCGAATAAAGAAATTTGAATCAAGGTAGAAAGTTTGTCTGACAGATACTTGAAAGACTTGTCAGTACTCGAGTGGAGATATAGAAGTACTCAAGTGAGTAAGCTGGAAGTACTCGAGAGATATCTTGGAGGTACTCGAGTAGGTATATTGAAATACTCGAGTAGTTATAAAGAAGTACTCGAGTGAAGTTGTATTACTCGAGCAGGTCATTCGACTACTCGAGTAGGTCAAGTGGATTACTCGAGTGGGTCATTTTATTACTCGTGTAGTTTACTTCTTACTCGGGTCAAAAAGTTAGAAATTTGTAGAATTCCAACTTTTGACTGATTCTTGATCTTTGAGCCTTTTTGTGAGTCCACCTTCTCTAATCTTCTTTGTTGAGCATTCCAAGTTCTTTTTTGAAGAAAGAGAACTTGGTCTCGTCCAGCGGCTTTGTGAAAATATCTGCAATCTGCATGTCTGTAGAGACATACTGTAGATCTATGTCCCCATGCTCCACAAGCTCCCGGATGAAGTGATACCTCAGCTCTATATGCTTTGTCTGGCTGTGTGAGACTGGGTTGTTGGCTATTGTAATTGCGCTGGAAGAGTCGCAAAATAATGGAATGTTCTGAAACTTCATATTGTAATCTTCAAATTGATTCTTTATCCACAGCAACTGTCTGCAGTGATATACTCTGACTCAGCTGTTGAGATTGCAACACAGTTCTGCTTCTTGCTACTCCAGGAGATAAGGCTTCTTCCAAGGATTTGGCAAGTCTCGAAAGTGCTTTTCCTGTCGTCTTTGCTACCTGCAAAATCTGCATCTGAAAAACCAATTAGCTCGCTATCATTACTTCTTGGGTACCATAAGCCAAGATTTGGCGTACTTTTAAGGTATCTCAAAATCTGCTTTGCAGCAGCGTAGTGAGATTCCTTAGAGTTCACTTGAAATCTAGCACATACACATGTTTAGAACATTATATCCGGTCTACTAGAAGTAAGGTTGAGCAAGGTTCCAATTATGCTTCTGTACTTGGTTTCATCAAAAGGTTTCTCTTTCTCATCCTTATCCAGAGACACAGTTGAACCCATTGGAGTCCTCATAGAGATTGTGTTCTCCATTCAAAATTTCTTAATTAGCTCTTTGGTGAACTTAGTCTGCGAGATGAAAATTCCATCTTCATATTATTTCACCTGAAGCCCTAAGAAATAATTCAGCTCGCTCATACTGCTCATTTCAAACTTCCCTTACGTAAGTTTTGAAAACTTCTTGCATAGGTTGTCGTCAGTAGAGCCAAAGATAATGTCGTCGACATAGATTTGCACTAGCAAAATCTTTCCTTTTATTTCCCTAAGAAATATTGTCTGTTGGATCCTTAGAGTTACTTTAGGATCTTGTGACCCACCATGTATAGCCAGGGTTATAGTTGTGTCTTAGAGTCTAGTCCAAGTCCTTAGAATCAACATCACATGGATCAGCTATCAACAAGACTGTCAGAGACTCAAGACTTGGAAGATTTCAATGACCAAGTAAAATAAGTTTGATGTTTGTCGAACTCAGGTCGACGAAAGCCATGCTCTGCTCGACGATCTCAGAGAAATTTCTCTGAGCTGAGCTCGACGATCTTTGTTCTCTGGTCTACGAAAGCTTGGATACTACTTCAACAATCTAAAGTCCTGAAAACTACAAAGATATTCTAAGTCGAGCTCTATACTCTAGTCGACAAATCTGATTATCAGGTCGACGAACTTGGACCACAATCTAGATGAACTATCAGTAACAGTTAGAAGCTCTCAGGACGACGAACTTAGTCCTCAGGTCGACGAACATAGTTCTCTGGTCGACGATTTCTGGATTCTCTACCTCAACACTTTATAGCCAGAAGTTTCTCAAAGTTTTCTAAGTCCAGAACCATTATCAGGTCGACGAACTTAGTTCTCAGCTCGACGAACTTGGACCAAAGACTAGACAAGAATTCCGTTACAGTTAGAAGTTCTTAGGTCGACGAATCTAGCTCTCAGCTCGATGAATTCTGGACTCTTCAACACTTCCATTCAGAAATAATTCTAAGTCCAGACTGAACTCTAGTCGACGAAGTTACAATCTCAGCTCGACGAACTTGAAGCATAGAATAGGCAGAGTTCTGAAGAATATAGTTGTCTATTCTCAACTCGATGATCATGGAACTCAGTTCGACGAACAGAAGCCGTCTGGTCGACGAACATAACATCTCAGCTCGACGAACTATGGACTCAGTTCAACGATTTCTGTTATTTGTTCGACGATTCCAAACTTAGCAATTTTTCAGGCCTGTCCCCATTATTACTGCAATAATTCCTGAGTAATTAATGCTCTAACATTTTCTGAATATAACCGTTAGAGGAGCATTGATTATGGTATTCTCTAGGATTATTGTTTGTCATTTTTTCATGGGACAGTTGGGGAAATTAATCAATGCTGGTTATTCTCTAGGCCGTCAGTATTGATTGCAGAAGAGGAATTAAAATTTTCAAAGACAAAGTTCTTCAGAAAACATAAAAAGGGATTTTTCTCTTTTCCTGATACATGATAGAAAATTGAGAACACAATCTGTCTGCTCTCATTCTTACACAAGATTTCTGATACAGAAGAAGCCCTAGACCAGAACATCATCCATCATCTGAAGAAGAACAACATTTATTCAAATATCAAGAGTCTTCATTTTTCAAGCTCTCTAGGACACTTCACAGGACAACAACTTTTCCATCTGTCAAAAAAGTTCCTGAAAATTCCTCTGGTCAAGGTTGAAAGTTGAAGGCCTATCATCTTGTAGCAAAGCTCATGTTTTCTCCTGAACCATTCTACATCTCAGGGGGAGCCTTTTGCTGAAATCATATCCACTAGTCTTCTCAGTTTATTTAGAAAGAGAAGACAACATAATCTCACCCCCCCCCCACTGTATAAAGGGTTATAACTCCCTTCAAAAGTTATTCCTGGTTGCAAGTCACCTGATCAAAAGACTTGAGGATTGGTTTTTGAGCACCTGATCAAAAGCTCATTAGTGTCAGGCACCTGATCAAAACTCTGAGTGGATTCCTACCAGGGTGGTAGAAGAGTGGATGTACCCGGGTTGGGGAACCACTATAAATTTCTTGTGTTGTCTGGTTGCACCTTTTCCTTTTGTTCTTGCTGTGTGTGTGTGCTATTAGGGTTGCTGTGTGCTTAGTTACTTTATTTTAATTCTGCACTTTTTACTTACAGCAAAAGTTGTAACAGTTTTTTAAGGTATCAAGAATACTCTATTCACCCCCCCCCCCCCCCCCCCCCCCCCTCTAGAGTATTTCAGATCTAACTCATCTCTTTCAATTGGTATCAAAGCAGGTCCCTTTGGTTGTACAAGCTAACCCTTGAACCAAAGATCCTTGGTTAGATCTAAATATTTTTTTAGTTTTATTTAGAGTCACATACACAGCCATGGCACAGAATAAGGACTATGCAAGCACCAGACCTCTAGTGTGCAATCTGAATAGGTTTGATATCTGGAAGGCAAGAATTAATTTATACATGAACTCTATTGATGAGGATATATATAACTCTATTTTGACAGGACCACCTCAAGCTTCAACCTCTTCATCATCTTCTATCACTACAGCAGTTCCACCACCTGAGTCGACTGAGGCACAAAGAAAGGCAAAGATTGTAGATGCCAAAGTAATGAACATTCTGGCACAGACCATGTCAGATGATATATTCGAAAAAGTTGCTGAGTGCACCTCAGCCAAAGCCATTTGGGATTCCCTAAACCAAATGGTGGCTGGCTCAGCAGATGAAAGAAAGGATAGGAGATCCAATCTCATATTCTTATATGAGAACTTTAAGAAGGAAGAAACTGAATCAGTGGCTGACATGTATAATAGGTTAAGCTCAATCATCAATGAGCTAAAAACCTTGGATAAGGACATCACCCTCACTGAGGTGAATGACAAAATCCTAATGTGCTTCCCAAGTTCATGGGACTCAAGTATCTGGCCTATCAAAGAAGCAAGAAGCTTAAATGAGATATCCACTGAATCTCTATTAGGCCAACTCAAGTCATATGAATAGCTAATCAAGTCCAGGGAGGCAGCTGAGCAAAGAACTCCTCCACCGGCAAGGAAAGAACAAAGCATAGCATTTAAAACTGCTGAGGAGACAGAGGCTCAATCTATAAATGAAGAACTGATGAGTCTATTTGCCAAAAGGTTCTATAAAATGGCAAGAAAAGATTTCAGGAGGAAGTCATCAAGGCATGATGACAAACCAAGATATGACAAGACACCAACCAAAGAAGTTTTGTGTTTTGGATTCAGGAAACTTGGGCACTTCCTCTCTGAGTGTCCAGAGAATCAGAAGAAAGAAAAGAGAAGAGAGAAAGACACCGGAAGACAGCACAATAGCAGACCCTCTTCCAGCAAATACAAGAAGAAGGAGAAGGGTTTTGTGGCTGAATCCTGGAGTGAAACAGAAGATGAGTCAACATATTCAAGCTCTAGTGAATATGAGGAAGAAGCAAGAGCCAAGGAGGTTTGCCTCATGGCAATTGATGCTTCCAGGAGCCATTCAGAAGAAGAGGATTCAGATAATGAAGAAGCTTCAGATTCTGAAGCTGATAAGGTATTGTCTTCTTTTAATTACAATTCAGATTCTTTTAAAGTTGAATTTAAAACAATGTATATTAACCTAATTAACTCAGAAAAGGAGATTAAAACTCTTAGGGAAAAACTAGGAAATTTAGAAAATATTAACTCTGAAAATAACAGGTTAAAGGATGAATTGTGTTTAGCAAATAAACAAATTATATCATTAAAGATTGAGTTATGTGAGGCTAAACAACTTGAGGAAACTCTCAATGGGAGAAGCCTCAAGCTGATGGACATAACAAGCACTGTAAATGCCAGACTTAATGGCAAGCTAGTCTTGGGTGCTTCATCAAGTTTGCCCCCCATCCTCAAAAAGAATATTCTGACTCCCCCCATAAAATTTGTTTCAGCTAAGGGGAAAGAAAAATTAAACAACAAACAAATTATATAAAATGTCCCAAAATCAATAGGTAGAAGTAA
Source organism: Platanthera guangdongensis (assembly GCA_039583875.1). Classification (NCBI taxonomy): domain Eukaryota; kingdom Viridiplantae; phylum Streptophyta; class Magnoliopsida; order Asparagales; family Orchidaceae; genus Platanthera; species Platanthera guangdongensis. Next base: position 177,794,320 of record CM077162.1, on the reverse strand, counting down.
TAGAAATCAAAAACCTTCAAGTAAAAACAAAGTTCAGCAGAATTCGTCGAACTCAGATCGACGAAATACTGCCAGTTCATCGAACCCAGGTCGACGAAGCTCTGAATGAAAACTATAGTTATAATTATTCGTCTAACTGCGATCGACGAACTCTGTATGGTGTGTCGAGCAGAGATCGACGAAAGTGGGCACAGAAAATGAATATATTCATTCTCTGGGCAGAGATCGACGATCTCAACCCAATTCGTCGAACTCTGGTTGACAAACTCATAGAAATTCATCGAACCCAGGAAGACTTGATCAAAACTTTAATTATAATAACAACTTAAATAATCCTAAGAAAGCATTTAATCCACTAGCTGATTGGTTTATACCACCTAGGAGATATCACCCTTTAGGATATAAATGCCAACCTGAATTTTCTGTAATATCTAGCTTTTCATACCAGCAATACAAAGGACCCAAGGTAACCTGGGTCAAGAACATTTGACTTTTTTATTACAGGTAAAGAGTTGTCCAAGTGTGAATCAGACCTGATACTTGGACAGTGGTTGCTCCAAATATATGACAGGCAGTAAGGACATTCTATCCAACTACAAGTCCAAGTTAGGTCCAAAGGTCATCTTTGGTGACTCCAAATGTGGCCAGTCAGAAGGTTTTGGAAAAGTGAAGATTGGAGCTGTTACATTCAAGAAAGTGACATATATCAGAGGGCTGAAGCATAACCTCATCTCCATAAGTCAATTATGTGATGAAGGTTATCAGGTATGTTTTAGTTCATCTTCATGTATTATCTCTAATAAAGAAAACCAAATAGTTTTAATTGGGAATAGACAAGGCAATATATATTTAGTTGATTTTTCATCTGCCAATTCTAATGTCTGTTTACTTAATATAACTAGTAATCAGAATGAGTTATGGCATAAAAGTCTTTGTCATGTAAACTTGAAAAACATTACTAGGTTATCAAAAGACAACCTTGTTAGAGGTCTACCTTCTGGTCCCTATAAGAAGGAAGGCCTTTGCAGGGCTTGTCAATTAGGCAAGCAAACTAAATCTAGTTTTAAATCGGTAAATAAAAGTGATTCACCTAGGATTTTGTATCTACTACACATGGATCTCATTGGACCCATTGTTGTACAAAACCTAGGAGGGAAATCCTACACCTTGGTTATTGTGGATGACTTCTCAAGGTTCACTTGGGTATCCTTTCTGAGATCTAAGTTAGATACCTTTAAGGTTCTTATAGATTTTCTCAGGACCATACAGATTGAGTTCTCTACTCATGTTGCATTGATCAGAAGTGATCATGGCACAGAGTTTGAATCTATTATTATGCATGAGTTTTGTGAGAAGGAAGGTATCAGGCATTGCTTCTCATCTCCTAGAACTCCTCAACAAAATGGGGCAGCTGAAAGGAAGAATAGGATACTCATTGAAGCTGCAGGTACATTGCTTGCAGATGCTTACATGCCACTAACCTTTTGGGCAGAGGCTGTAAGCACAGCAAACTATGTCCTGAACAGTAGTTTGATACATAAGCTAAAGAATAGGACTCCCTATGAATTGCTTAAAGGGAAGAAACCTAAAATCAACTATTTAAAAGTATTTTGATGTATTTGTTATATTCACGACAACAATAAAAGATACATTAGAAAGTTTGAGGCTAAGGTTGAAGAGGGAATTTTTCTAGGATATTCCCAAGTAAGCAAAGCTTATAGGGTGTTTAATAAATCATCACTTAAAATTGAAGAATCTATTCATGTTTCTTTTGATGAAGATAACATGTCTTGCAAGGAGAAAGAGATTTCTACCAAAAGTAACTTGTAGGTACCTCACTTGTGTGAGAACTTGGATGGACTAAACCTCACCCAAGAGGCTCCAACACATTCCTCTCCACAAGTCATTGAAGAAAGTGAAGATAAAGGCACTGAAGGACTTGACCTTCCCTCAACAGCAAACACAATTCCACATGAGGAATTAGCTCTTAATGTTGTTACAGAACCAACTCCACCCACTGATCTTGTCACACTAAGGGATCACCCCAGATCTCAAGTGATTGGAAACATATCAGCAGGTGTACATACTAGGCATCAACTCAACCAAGATTTGATGCATGCTTGTTTTTTCTCTCAGGTTGAACCTCTATCCATCCATGATGCAGAACAAGATCTCCACTTGATCATTGCAATGCAGGAGGAATTAAACCAATTTGAGAGATGTGGAGATTGGGATTTGATTCTAAGGCCTCAAGACTACCCAGTCATAGGGACCAAATAGGTTTACAGAAATAAGATGGATGTACAAGGAGTAATTGTGAGGAACAAGTCTAGGCTTGTTGCTCAAGGATATAGGCAAGAAGAAGGAATAGATTATGACCAGACCTTTGCACCTGTTGCAAGGCTGGAGGTAATCAGGATATTCCTTGCCTATGCATCTTACAAGAGATTCAAGGTCTATCAGATGGATGTGAAGAGTGCATTCCTAAATGGAGTACTTAAAGAAGAGGTGTATGTTGAACAACCTCCCGGTTTTGTTTCTCCAACTCACCCCTCTTATGTTTTCAAATTGCATAAAACTCTTTATGGTCTAAAGAAAGCTCCAAGAGCTTGGTATGAGACCCTAGCTAGCTTTCTATTAGAGCATAAATTCATTAGAGGCATAGTAGATAGAACACTTTTCACTAGACATCATAAGGACCAAATACTGTTAGTACAAATATATGTGGATGACATCATATTTGGTTCTACTGATTCCAAATTATGCAAGAGGTTCTCTGACCTCATGAATTCAAAATTTGAAATGAGTAGCATGGGTGAGCTTTCCTACTTCCTTGGTCTCCATGTGAAGCAGCTCCCTGATGGCATCTTCATCTCCCAAGCTAAGTATGCAAAAGAGCTTATCAAGAAGTTTGGGATGGCTAATGCCTCAGCAAAGAAAACACCTATGGCTACAAATATTGTTCTGGACTCTGATGCATCAGGGAAACCTGTATATTAGAAACTTTATAGGGGCATTGTTGGATCCCTATTATACCTCATAGCAAGCAGGCCTGATATTATGTTTGCCACATGCCTTTGTACTAGGTTCCAAGTGAACCCTATAGAATCTCATTTAATTTTGCTAAAAAGAATTTTAAGATATATAAAGAGTTATCCTAATCTAGGCCTATGGTATCCTGCTGAATCAGAATTTGAGTTAACTAGATACTCTGATGCTGATTTTGTTGGATGCAGTGTAGATAGAAAAAGTACTTCAAGAACATGCCAGTTCCTGGGTATGAGATTAGTATCCTGGTTTTGTAAAAAGCAACAATATGTTTCTACCTCAAATGCTGAAGCAGAATACATGGCTGCTGGCAGTTGTTGTTCACAGATGTTATGGATACAAAACTAACTTCTAGATTATGGGTTCAACTTAAATAATTCAACCCTTCTCTGTGATAACACAAGTGCTATAGCCATAACACAAAATCCAGTTCATCATAGTAGGACTAAACATATAGATATAAGACACCATTTCATTAGAGAGTATGTGGACAAAAACAAAATCAAACTTATCTATATCTACATTGATTTACAAAGAGCTGATATTTTCACCAAACCCTTGGATGAAAGAAATCATTTATTCTTTATAAATCAGCTTGGAATGATCAATGGAGAAGATTTAGTTTAGTTCTGTCTGCACTCGACGAATTTTCCAGAGTTTGTCGAAAGGAGTTCGACGAACTGAGGAAAGTTTGAGAGAATTTCGTCGAACGGCGATCGACGAACTCTCTGTGAGTGAAACAATTTTCGTCGACCGGAGATCGACAAACTTGCTTCAGAAGATTTTCATCGAACGAAGTTTGACGAACTGTCTTCAATTCTTCAGGATGAGTTCGACGAATTATTTAATTCTAACTTAATTCATCGAGCACAATTCGAAGAATTGTTTAATATTTCGTGGAACAGAGCTTGTCGTTTCATATTCTGGAAAGCCTTATATCTAGGTTTTCTTCGACCTCTGTCCCGCGCTTTTTGTTCTCTTGCACTTGATCGATATTTGTCTCTCTTGCAGGTGATTCCATGGCGATTCCAGCGGGAACTTTGCCTGCGATGAAGTTCGACACAGGGTTTGATGTTGACTTTGATTCATTTCAGCACTCAGATCTAATGTTTCTAAACATTCAGAAACTTCTTGAAGAGCAACAACTGAAGAATTTGATGACAACAAGAATAAAGTTATCTGGAACTGAGATACGAGAATGGGTCTACACGTCATCGACAATATAAGAAAATACAATGATCGGAATAATTGTGGGTAACACTATCTCTCTATCTCCCGCCGTATTAACTGAAATATTTGGGTTGGATAGTGGAGAAGAAGAACTGGAACTAGATTTTGAAGAATATGATACGATATTGGGTTTGATAGGTTATACTGGAGATAACCCCAATAAGTTGTTGAAGAAACATTTATCTGCAGAATATAAATTTCTGGCTGATATTGTTGGCAAAGTCTTGTTGAGCAAGCACACTGCACACGACTACATTACCCGGCACCAATTCCTGGTCATGTGTGCAGTAGTGAACAAAAGGATAGTGAACTGGGCACAGATCATCTTTGATCTGATAAAGAAAAAGGTTAATAAAAAGGAAGTGTGCTTTGGAAGGATCCTAGGGATCTTCTTAAGAGAAAAGGCTGTTGAATCACTCGTCTCCCCGACCATATTCATCTATTTCAGCAAGAGGCTGACATGCACCTTGTTTGGCAGGTGGGAGAGGACCATTACTAAGCCATCTAAGGCTTCCACCTCTTCCACCCCAGCTTATGAAAGGACCAGGGCTGTAAGAGCCACTCCCCACCCTGCAGTAGAGATCATCCCCACATCTCCATCACTTCCAGCCACTCAACAGTCACCCTCCACAGTTCATACTCCATCTCCTCAACCACATCAACAACCCCAACAACAAATTCAACCACATCAACAACCAACACCCTTTGTTCATGTTCCCACTCCAGTTATATTACTTGCCACCTCTCCACCCATAGACCTCACTGGCTTCCCTTCTTCACACACTAAGGAATATCATCTTCCTACACCACCTCAATCTCCTCATGCTTCACTAGCTCCATCACCACCCTCTTCTCCACTTCCCCCACACCTATCATCCATACCATCTTTTAACATACCTCCATCACCTCCCAATTCCCCCTCTCCTCCAGATACACATATGCCAGATGCTCCTCATTCATCCCCACCAACATCTACCATCCCTCAACTTGAATCCACTCCAGATGCTTACATACCAGATGCTACACCCACTATTCCTCCCATAGTTCCCACCTCTACATCTTCTACACCATCATCTACACCTCCAACATTGGATACCTCCACAATTGCTTCTCTCATTGCCCTCCTCACTCCCCTCCTCAAAATACTAATAGCAGAGGCCATTACACCTCTTGCTACTTCAATCTCTACCCTATCTGCACAGATCACTGCCCTCACTACTGCCCCATCTTCAGTCAGGGGCCTGGCTTTAGTTCTCACTAAAACCAGGCAGGGGGAGATGCTTGATGATGAAGCAGTAGCAGCTCCAGCTCCAGCAACAGCTTCAGCTCCAGCTCCAGCAGCAATCACAGAGGCAGCACCAGCTCTAGCAGAGTATACAGATTATAATGATACATATTTAATTGATTTGATTAATTTTATTGATACTGACATTGACTTGGATGAGTTAGTTACTGGGGAAATAATTACTTGTGGTGGTTTCATCATTAATCCCATTGTAGATTTAGATAATTTGTTGAAAATATTTGATTCTGCATTTTTGAGATATCCTACTGCAGCATATACTAAGTCATCCTTGGCTATTGTACCATATACTTCTCCAGTAAGTCCACTAGTTACAAAGCAACTTAGTGATAGTTTTGTTGTTCCTGAGCCCTCAGTTATTCCAGCTCCTCCAGAAGCTTTCTCTGCTCCAACTTTTGTAATGGATGATTCACCAATGCCAGATCTGGATGATCTGATCTTGGCTGATATTGAAGAAGAAGAAAAGGCAGCTGCTGAAAGCACAGCCAAATTTGATGATACTCCAGCTTCCTCTGTGGCTTCTCCTCCAGCTCATGTTGATATTCCTACTCAAGCTTCTTATCAACCTAACAAGCCTATCATTTCTGCTGAGGCTTTGAAAGCTCTGAATGACTTATATGACAACCCTCAGAGATCTGATGATGAAAATGATGATGAGGATGATGATGATTCTGATGATGAGGCAAAGAGGAAGACAGTTTCCAAGAAAAGAAAAGCTCCTCCTCCTCCTGCTCCTAAGCCAAATCCAAACAATGACACTCCATATTATATTCTCCAAAACATTACTCCATACAAAGGGATGCCAGCTTGGATGTGGATGTCCAAAAATCAGCATAAGGAGAGGAAGAAAAGCAGAAGGTACTCTCCTCCTCCAGCTCAAAGATACAGAAAAGATCCACATCCTCCACCTCCTCCAGCTGATGGTGCTTTAGGTTCTAGCTCTCAAAGATCTGCCCCAATTCAGACATATCAAAGATATCAAGGGAGATCTTATTCTGGAAGCAGCCAGCAGAGACAGCAGTATACTTCTGGAAAACAGCAGCAAACACTCTCTGTAGATCAAGAACTGCCAGTCCTAAAAGATCACCCTCTCCTCATGTTCCTTTTGAAGATCCTGAGACAGCCTCTACTGCTAGAACTAGGAACTAGTGGGCCTTTCTATGATTAACAAGGCCAAGCATGAAGGAAAGGATCCTTCTGAATACTCTACAATGTCAAAATATAGGAAAGAGGAAGTGAAAAGATTTGAAAAGGCAAATAAGTTTTTCATTGTAGATGACTACATGAAGTTGCACCCAGAATCAGTTGTTCCCAGGGCTACATCATTGAAGATTATAGGGGCTGCTGACATGACAATGACTAAAGTGCAAGCTTTAGATCCTAACAGAGAGATAGTATTTACAAAGCATGGAGAGAAGAGCGAGGAAGTAATGCCCAATGAGAAGAAACAAAAGAAGTGAATTCTGAACTCTTTTATCTTCTGCAATTATTTATAACTGCTTTATATATTTTGAACAAAGCTTATGTATATATATATATCTGCTGCATGTGTTATCTATCTCTACCAGATATATGCTTTTTTCTGCTTTGTTTATTTTCTGCTTAAGTATGAGTCTGTGGTTAGTAACCTCACCCAAATAGGGGGAGATTGTTGGATCCCTAATTTGATTTGGGCTAGGTTCAATAACTTAGGATCTTGTGACCCACCATTTATAGCCAGGGTAATAGTTGTGTCTTAGAGTCTAAGCCAAGTCCTTAAAATCAACATCACATGGATCAGCTATCAACAAGACTGTCAGAGACTCAAGACTTGGAAGATTTCAATGATCAAGTAAAATGAGTTTGACGTTCGTCGAACTCAGGTCGACGAAAGCCGTGCTCCACTCGATGATCTCAGAGACATTTCTCTGAGCTGAGCTCGACGATCTTTGTTCTCTGGTCTACAAAAGCTTGGATACTACTTCAACAATCTAAAGTCCTAAAAACTACAAAGATATTCTAAGTCCAGCTCCATACTCTAGTCGACAAATCTGATTATCAGGTCGACGAACTTGGACCACAATCTAGATGAACTATCAATAACAGTTAGAAGCTCTCAGGACGACAAACTTAGTCCTCAGGTTGATGAACTTAGTTCTCTGGTCGACGATTTCTGGATTCTCTACCTCAACACTTTATAGCCAGAAGTTTCTCAAAGTTTTCTAAGTCCAGAACCATTATCAGGTCGACGGACTTAGTTCTCAGCTCGACGAACTTGGACCAAAGACTAGACAAGAATTCAGTTACCGTTAGAAGTTCTTAGGTCGACGAATCTAGCTCTCAGTTCGATGAATTCTGGACTCTTCAACACTTCCATTCAGAAATAATTCTAAGTCCAGACTGAACTCTAGTCGACGAAGTTACAATCTCAGCTCGACGAACTTGAAGCATAGAATAGGCAGAGTTTTGAAGAATATAGTTGTCTATTCTCAACTCGATGATCATGGAACTCAGTTCGACGAACAGAAGCCGTCTGGTCGACGAACATAACATCTCAGCTCGACGAACTATGGACTCAGTTCGACGATTTCTGTTATTTGTTCGACGATTTCAAACTTAGCAATTTTCAAGCAGTCCCCATTATTACTGCAATAATTCCTGAGTAATTAATGCTCTAACATTTTTTGAATATAACCGTTAGAGGAGCATTGATTATGGTATTCTCCAGGATTATTGTTTGTCATTTTTTCATGGGATAGTTGGGGAAATTAATCAATGATGGTTATTCTCTAGGCCGTTAGTATTGATTGCAGAAGAGGAATTAAAATTTTCAAAGACAAAGTTCTTCATAAAATATAAAAAGGGATTTTTCTCTTTTCCTGATACATGATAGAAAATTGAGAACACAATCTGTCTGCTCTCATTCTTATACAAGATTTCTGATACAGAAGAAGCCCTAGTCCAGAACATCATCCATCATCTGAAGAAGAAGAACATTTATTCAAATATCAAGAGTCTTCATTTTTCAAGCTCTCCAGGACACTTCACAGGACAACTTTTCCATCTGTCAAAAAAGTTCCTGAAAATTCCTCTGGTCAAGGCTGAAAGTTGAAAGCCTATCACCTTGTAGCAAAGCTCCTGTTTTCTCCTGAACCATTCTACATCTCAGGGGGAGCCTTTTGTTGAAATCATATCCACTAGTCTTCTCAGTTTATTGAGAAAGAGAAGACAACATAATCTCATCCCCCCCCCACTGTGTAAAGAGTTATAACTCCCTTCAAAAGTTATTCCTGGTTGCAAGTCACCTGATCAAAAGACTTGAGGATTGGTTTTTGAGCACCAGATCAAAAGCTCACTAGTGTCAGGCACCTGATCAAAACTCTGAGTGGATTCCTACTATGGTGGTAGAAGAGTAGATGCACCTAGGTTGGGGAACCACTATAAATTTCTTTTGTTGTCTGGTTGCACCTTTTCCTTTTGTTCTTGCTGTGTGTGTGTGCTATTAGGGTTGCTGTGTGCTTAGTTACTTTATTTTAATTCTGCACTTTTTATTTACAGCAAAAGTTGTAACAGTTTTTTAAGGTATCAAGAATACTATATTCACCCCCCCCCCTCTAGAGTATTTCAGATCTAACTCATCTCTTTCACTGTCATATCTATCTTTCCCTTTGTGAACTTGTTCTCAAGTAAAAAGCTAGATAGCGTCTCATACCAAGCTCGAGGAGCATGTTTCAGACCATATAAAGCTTTATGCAATAAGTAAACATAATCAGGAAAGTTAGAGTCAACGAAACCTGGAGGTTGTTCCACATATACCTCTTCCTTTATGTCACCATCAAGGAAGACGGACTTCACGTCCATCTGATAGACGGTGAAGCCTTTGAGTGCAGCATATGCTAGGAATAACCCGATGGCCTCCAGCCTTGCCACTAGAGCATATGTCTGGTCGAAGTCGATTCCTTCTTCTTGACGATATCCTTGGGCGATGAGTCTAGCCTTATTCTTTACGATCATTCCATCCACGTTCATCTTGTTCTGGTAGACCCATTTTGTCTCAATGACATTCTTACCTTTGAGTCTTGGAACAAGTTTCCATACTTGGCAACACTTGAACTGATTTAGTTCTTCTTCCATCGCCATTATCCAAGATGCGTCTGAGTTTGCTTCTGCAACCTTTTTTGGTTCAACCTGTGAGAGAAAACTCAAGTATAAATTCTCATTAGTTATACCTCTACGAGTTCTGACACCATCCCGGGGATCTCCTATGATCTGGTCCATGGGGTGATCCTTCAGATGTCTGAGCTCAAGAGTCATTGCATCTGGAACATCTTCAATCACCAGAGCTACTTCATCAACTTGGACGATTTCTTCATCTTGATCATCAACCTATCCAATAGGGGTTGAAGTGGTGATCTTGATGAACTTTTCACCTTTATCTTTAGACGTTTATCCAAGCTGAGCTCTTTCAATTTTATACCTGCATCTTCAATGATCACACTAGAAGAGTTGTCTTGCAGTAAGCTCGTCTCATCAAATACAACATGTATTGATTCTTCTACGAATAGAGTTTTTCATTAAATATCCTATATGCCTTACTATGGCTACTATATCCTATAAAAATACCTTCAAAACTCTTTTCGCTAAACTTGGTAGTATGATACTTGTCATTGTTAAGCACGAAGCACTTACAACCAAAAATTCTAAAATACGAGACAGTTGGTTTCCTGCCCTTTAAAAGTTCGTAAGGTGTCTTATCGTGGTTTTTGTTACTGAGTGCTCGATTTTGCAAGTGACATGCAGTGTTGACAGCTTCAGCCCAGAAGTATTCTGGAAGTGAGGCATCACTCAACATGGTCCTACATGCCTCTATGAGTGTTATATTTCTTCTCTCAGCCACTCCATTCTATTGTGGAGTGCGAGGAGAGGAAAACTCATGAAAGATACCCAAGCTTTCACAGAATTCTGTCATGGCCCCAGACTTGAACTCTGTTCTATTGTCACTTCTGATTTTGACTACGGAACAGTTGTATTCATTCTGGACTTGCCTGACAAATTTAGTAAAGAAGTCGAAGGTATCTGACTTGTGTTTCAGAAAGAACACTCACACAAAGCGCGAGTAATCATCAACAATTACCAACGTATAATCCTTACCTCCCAAGCTTCTAACTTGCAATGGACCGAACAAGTCCATATGCAGTAGATGTAAACATCTATTGGAATCTTTGTCAATAACGTTTTTAAAGGTAGCCCTTGTTTGCTTGCCTTTTACACATGCATGATAAGGTTTATCTTTGACGTACTTGATATTTGGGGCATCACGTACTAAATTTAGTGAAAATAATTTATTAATAGTTTTGGAACTAATATGTGCTAGTCTCTTGTGTCATTGGTCACCAAGAAATGCACTATCTTTTGCTAAAAAGCATACTGGTGTAGAAGAGTCTATACAAATGAAATTTAAACAAAATATGTTCCTGCTTCGAGTGCCGGATAGAATCGTTTCCATATTGTAACCGAATTTTATCAAGCACTTATCAGCATGAAATTCAACTATGTATCTTTTATCACAGAGTTGACTTATGCTTATGAGATTATGTTCCAATCCTTTAACATAAGCTGCATCTGAGAATGATACACTACTGTTAGTGATCATACCATAACCTTTACTGATACCTCGCTCTGAACCTCCAAAGATGACCTTTGGCCCGTTCAAGACTGGAGAATAGTTCTGAAGTAGGCTTCTTGTCCCGGTCATGTGTCGAGAGCATCCACTGTCCAAATACCAGATAGGCGTTTTGGTGGCCTTTGGACATACCTGCAATTATAAATCAGTTTGCCTTAGGAACCCAAACACGTTTGGGTCCTTGGTCTCGTGTTAGAACACTCCCCCCTACGAGTGTTAGCATTATGAGTGGTCTTTCTCATACTACCAACTTGAGGAGTTGCAACATTTCTGGGATTAAACCAGCAATCGACGGCAAAGTGACCAATTCTGCCACAGATCCAATATTTGAACTTGTTTTATCTTTGCCTTAGATTCTCCTGCTTGACCTTTTGAGATGGTGGTCTAGCAGGGGCAGCATTCCTGGAGGAAGAAGTTTCATGGTGATGGAAATCACATGATTTCTTCTCCTTCAATGGATTTTCCACAACGGGCTTTACCTTTGGTGCTTTCTTGAAGTTATGAGCATTATTGAAAGGGCTATAGCTCTGAAGAATGACTTCTTCATAAGGTGCCTTAAAGACACTCTCACCAAAGTTTCTAGAGCAAGTCCATCCTTGGTAGTGGGACTTTGGCTCTACATAGGTAGGCCTGGTCAAGTGACCGTAGGATGAGTCAAGATCAAACTCATTACTTATAAATATGACTTTCTTGAAGAAGTCTGATCTTGAGGGGCTTTCCCCTTCTCTTTGGCCAAAGCCTTCTTGGCGGTATTATTCTTTCTTTGAGCCTTATTCCTCCTAGAAGATTTACTATGAGCTTCTACATGGCCTAGTCCAGCACCCTTGGCCTTAGCTGAGAATTCAGCAACGAATGGAAGAACAGTCTTAGACTTTGATAAACTTTCAACAAGTTTCTTTTCAGCAGCGAGTTGTTCTTCGAACTCTTTGATGATTTTCTCTTTTAAGTCAAGGTGCTCAAGAGCTTTTTTATATTCTTCAATGGCAGCATTGAAGTTTTCTTTGAGCGAGTCGGTCTTAACGACTTCCTCTCCTAGAGTGCTCTCTTCAGCTTTTAGAGACTTTATCTCTTTAGCTTGAGTTTTTACGACTCGTTGACATTTGACGTATGTCATGGTTAACTCCTTGTACTAGGCCATGAGTTCAGACTCATCATCAGAAGAGCTATCCTCACGATCATGCTCAGAAGCATTAGATTCTGAAAGAGGAGTGTGAGAGTTTACCTTCCCAGTGAACTGGGGCTCTTGTTCGTCATCAGTCTGAGCCATAAGCCCAAAGTAGGCTTCTTCTTCTTCACTCGACTCAGATGAGTCAGAGTCACTAAGAGTTTTGCCCTTCTTGGCTATCAGGCTCTTCTTTGTCCTCTTCTTATTGTATGGGGACTTATTTTCTTCTCTTCTTCTGCCCTATTTCTTCTTATGGGGGCAGTCAGCAATGACATGACCTGGCATAGTACAACAGTAACAAACGATGTCAGTAGAAATATATTTGTTCTGTTTAGGAGTATACCTGTCGTGGCTGCTTGAGCCTTTTCTTTGTCGATCACCCTCATGTCGTGATCTTCTATAGGAGGCATCCTTGCCTTTCCATTGCTTCTTTTTGTTCAAGAATTTCTTGAACTATCATGAGAGCAGAGAGAACTCTCCTTCTGATAGCTCAGAGCCTGAAGTACTTGGCTTCGAGGTTTCTTCTTCACTCACTTCTTGTGCTGGGGCAGGAGAGGTAGCCTTTGACTTCCTTGAGGTGTCTGCCTTTAGAGCAACGGACTTCTCTTTGGATGCAGACCTGCTCTTCTCTTCTTCAATATCTCTGGTGATGAGTTGAAGCTCATATGACATTAGCTTCCCGAAGAGATTCTGCGGGTCCGTGTCAGCTAGCTTCCCAAACTCTCGGATAGCACAGACTTTGTTATCCAATTCCTTGGTTAGGGATCTTAGGAATTTATCATTTACCTCTTCGTTTGTGAAGACTCGGCCATATACCCTTAGGCCATTAACTATCTTGAAGAAGTTCTCAAAGGTGTCAGCAATGGTGTCCTTGCTTCCATGTTGGAAGGCTTCATACTTCTGGTTCAGAAAGGATCTTCTATCATCCCTAACTTCTTTTGTACCTTCCATCAAAGTGACAAGGGACTGCCACATCTCCTTAGCAGACTAGCAGTGAATCAAGTTCTGCAACATGGAGTCATCGACTGCACTTGCTATTATATTCTTGGCCTTCTAATCAAAGACACAAGTACAGTCTCATCTTTATCTAGATCCATCAATTTCTTTGGAACTTTCTTTGTTGGATCTATTGTGGAGACGGTCATGGGAATGTAAGGACCTTCTTCAACAATCATGAAGATCTGTGGATCCACAGCTTCCATGAAACTTTTGCTTCTTTCTTTCCACATGGGAAAGTTATTCTTGGTGCACAAAGGAAGCTTGGCAAAATCTTTAGCCTTGTCCATGCTTGGTAGATCTCAAAAGACAACTAGGAAGATCTGATCAAGGTGTTAACCTTTTATGGATCAACCTGGCTCTGATACCAATTAAAAGTGTTCAGTTGTCTACCTAAATCACCTAGAGGAGGGTGAATAGGTGAGTTGTGCGTCATTTTGCGGAATAAAAATTTAAGATCTATGCACACAATTATCTACCAAGTAATCACAGACGACAAAAGATTTATAGTGGTTCCCCAACCTTGGGTACATCCACTTTCCCTCACCGATCTAGCAAAGCACTAGACTCGACTACTCCACTATCTCGGATTGAAAAACAATCCTATGCCTCGAAACAAAGTTCCTACAATCTTGATCCACAAAACGGATCTACACTCGGAAGATAAAACTTCCTACAACTCGGAGACAAAAGCTCCTACAATCGGAGTGAATTCTCCTACAAGAATGAAATTGAAAGTATATGAAAATACAAACAGTAAATCTTTCTCAGATCTGAAAACAGTTGGCATGAATCTACTTCTTTGATCTTTGCGGCTTTATCAGAGAAGTTGAAGAAGAATCTCGGCAAAAGCTAGATCTGAAACTTCTTGGGTTCACACGATCAGATAGATGATGAAGAATTGAAAGACAAATTGGATTTGTGAATCTTCTTGATCTGAATCTTCTGGATCGAAAACCCTAGCCGAATATACGCAATGAAGGTCGGCGGCAGCAGCTTTTGTTTTTAGAGAGAGAGAATGAGATTCAGAAAAATACTTCGAATAATCTTGACAGCACTTCTTAGGGTTAGTCGGTTTTGACATGACTTTATATAAGATATTCCCTAACAGTCATAATTAGTCTTAATGACGTACACGTGGACCAATCACGTCACGACTCATTGAAATTTCTGTCAAATCTGGACTTAGCGATTTTTCTAAAAAATCAAACTGAATTACTCGAGTGAAAGTTTACCTACTCCAGTACTTGATAAGATTACTCGAGTGAATAGAAGAGGACTACTCGAGTAGATGACTTGGAGAAAATCCAGAAATGATGAGTAGTTACTCGAGTACACAAAGACTTACTCAAGTGCTAAAATAGTTACTCGAGATGTGGAGTTGAACTACTCGAGTACAAGAAATACTACTCGAAAGAATAGAGATTAACTACTCGAGAGGTAGAGGAACTACTCGAGTCAAGGACTTAGAATATTTTCTAGAAGAAAAATCTGGGTTACTCGAGTAGTGAAAATGGACTACTCGAGAGGATATAAACTACTCGAGTATGTAGATATAGTTACTCGAGTAATGGACTTAGAGAAATTTTGAAGGATGAAAAACTTGTTACTCGAGTATTAAACCTGGACTACTCGAGTAGTAGATAGACTACTCGAGTACATGAACTTGACTACTCGAGTGAGGTAAAATTACATGAAATCCAGTCTTTTGTAACTCGAGACAAAAGACTAATCTACTCGACTACTTATATGACTACTCGAGTAATTTACTTAGAAAATTTTCTGGAGAAGAAATTCTGTTAGCTCGAGAATGAGAGAGGATCTACTCGAGTAATTGACTTAGCTACTCAAGAGCTATAATTTGGCTACTCGAGAGCTAATTCCTTTACTCGAGTGCAGATAGTCTTACTCGAGTATTGACTAAGTATTTCACTCGAGTATGTAAGTAACTACTCGAGTAAAGTACTTAGCAAAAATTCCTTCAACAGAATTTTCTCTTCATTAGTGAATTCAGCAACAAGTTTTTCTCCAATCAGTCCTAGTGCTTAAAAATGAAGTGTATCCCAATAGAGAGGCTACACATGAGTCAACACCATGGATCACACAATGAGGGTTTACATTGTATGGTCTTGTGTTTGGTGACTCATTGTAGACTGACATTGGTCTATACTTGGCAATATAATCCTACAAACACATAGCTCAAACAAAACATCAAATACAACTTAATTCATCTTAGTTCAAGGGTGACTTCATCAAATCTGGGTTAATATGGATACAATACCCAACAGTCCCAAATATCCTTTGCAGAGGTGCACTCAGCCACCTTCTGAAAGATGTCATCTTACATTGTCTGTGCCAGAATATTCATTGCTTTGGCATCAGCCATCTTGGCTTTCTTTTGAGCATCAATCCACTCAGGTGGTGGAACTGCTGAAGTACTTGTAGATGTAGTAGCTCTATATTGAGGGGAACCTGTCAAAATAGAATTGAAAATTTCCTCATCAATAAAGTTCATATAAAGTTTGATTCTTGCCTTCCAGAGTACAAATTTATTCAAGTTGCACACAGGAGGTCTTATGCTAGAATATTCCTTATTTTGTGCCATTCTGTAAACAAGAGACTAGAGAGAAAAAGATCTATCAAAGGATCTTGGTTCAGATGCAAGTCTGTGAAACCAAAGCAACCTAAACCCTCTGATACCAATTGAAGTATGGTAAGAGCTTTACCACCCGAGGGGATAGATCAATTTAACTCTAGAGGTAGGGTGAATAGAGTATTTTAAAAACTTAATTGGTTTTATAGCGGAATTAAAAATAGTGATATATATATCTAAGAAAGTGCAGAAAATAAAAACTAACTATCACAGCACACAGCACAGCAATAAGAAAATAGAAAGCAATCCAGATGACACAAGAAATTTATAGTAATTCCCCTAAACTTGTGTACATCCACTCTTCTATCGCCCTGATAGGAATCCACTACAGGTTTTTGATCAGGTGCCCTGTCACCAACAGGTTTTTGCTCTGGTGCCATGTCACCACAAGATCTATTTGTAGGGAAATCTCACAATCCTTTAGGCTTTTGATCAGGTGCCCAAAAACGAAGCTAAATATTTTGATAAGGAGACTTAAGAACCAATTGGTTAACTTTTGAAGGGAGTTAAAACCCTGTATATAGTGGGTGAAAGAAAATTGATGTGGTCTTCTCTTTCTCAAACAGTTGAGAAGACTTTAGTGGATTGCTTGATGTTGTCAAAGCTCCCCCTGAGATGATGATTGTTCAGGAATTGTTAGAAGTTTTGCAGGGTGCGGGCCTTCAATAATGATATCCAGAAGCTTTCAGACTGATTGTATTTTGTTATCTCTTGAAAGCTCTCAAGAGTTGTAGATTATGAAGACTATGAGTATGTAGACTGAATTTATTTCTTGTCTGTCTGCCTGTAAAATCCTTCTTGAATATCTTTTGAAAATTCTTTTATATCTCTTGCAAATGTTCTGCCTCTGAATTTGAATTCTATTTCATAATTAACTGCTGAAATCTTGGAACTTGGACAAACGGCTAAAAGG
This sequence comes from Platanthera guangdongensis, assembly GCA_039583875.1. Lineage (NCBI taxonomy): Eukaryota > Viridiplantae > Streptophyta > Magnoliopsida > Asparagales > Orchidaceae > Platanthera > Platanthera guangdongensis. The sequence continues at coordinate 177,777,350 of CM077162.1, read as the reverse complement.
GCAATAAATTAATTGCTTAATTGTCCCAATTATTAAGCTGAGTATTAACTCTGTGAAATCCAGTAATTAATGCTACCAATGAACAGCTATATTCATAAGAATATTTGCAATTAATTACTCAGAGAAATATAGGCAATAATATATTATATAAGCCTTTGTCAATCCAGAAATTAACTGCAGAGAAGTGAAAATAATGAACTGACAAAAAATGTCGAGCTCAGAACAGATTTCGTCGACCGGAACTCCAAGTTTGTCGAGCTGAGAAATCGACAGAAGAGGAAGATCGTCGACCTGAGCTCTAAGATCGTCGAGCTCAACTGGGAGTAGGGACTCTGAGTTCGTCGAGCTGTGATCGATGATCGTCGAGCTGAGTTCGAAGAACTTCGAACTGATTCTTTGAACTCTTAATAACTATCATTCTTCTAAGTCTGGAACTCTGATATCTTCTGAGGGCTGGATCAAAGATTGACTAACCTAATCAGACTGACCTACATCTTAGAACTAACAAAATGACCCTAGGCTATACATGAAGGGTCAACAACCTAATAGTGAACCTAAACCCAAATCTAAACTAGGGATCCAACAATCTCTCTTTATTTAAAGAAGGCAGAACACCCATCAATGCTAAGAAGCATTTTACATAATAAGCATATTAATTCAATGTAATCCATTTAACTGCATTGACACAACATGTCAAGTCAATGCATCCTCATATCACTTGAACAATTGCTCGAGTAATATGCATTCTCCTTTCAAGATATTGCCACATTTCTCCCCCAGGTATTACCACATTTCTTCCCCTTTTTGGCTTCTTCAATAGGCATACATCTATTGATGGAGGAGAAGCATCATGGGAGAACACTTGGTCCTTTTGACCATCATGCTAAGGAGGAGTTGATTCCTTAACTTACTTTGATACAAGTGTATCAACACTATATCTCAGTGAGATCAACATTGATTCAGCTGATCGTAGTGACATTTAACCTAGCAAGTTATGGTTATTAACTGTTAACTGTCTAGCGAAAAAAATAGGTAGAAAGAGTAAAAGAATAGTACAGACATGTAGATCTATGACTAAACCACTTAATGTGCATGATTCATTCATCATTAAGCATTCCCAACTCAACTTAGAAACAGTTGAACTTAGCCTCATCCAATGACATAGTGAAGATATCAATAACTTGATAGTCAATGGGGACAGATTCAAGGCCAATGTCTTCACTATCTACATGTTCTCTTACAACTGAGTTAATTAATTTCTAGAAACTTAGTTCTGCTATATGAGATAGGAATCTTAGAAATATAAATTACATTGGATGAGACACACTATAAGGGTGAATGACTTACCTTGAGATTGTAGTTCACTTGCTATTATTGTATCCACAGAATCAGCATCCTCTTGTGGTGACACGAGTGATGCACCCCATCACTGCAGCCACTTGATACTTGAGTGGTCCATTGATCCACTTGAGCTAGCTGCTATCATTTATCCCTTTGAGCTAGTGCCACACCTCCCCATTTTATGACTTCATCAGATCAAGTTATAGTCAGGGAGGAGCTGACTGTTCATGTTCTCCTACAGCAGAACTGTCCCTTCAGCAACAACAGTAACCTCTTAGCAGCAGTAGTCCATCTCAGATTCAGAGAAGATTATGATAATATCATAAATAATCTTCCCCTTAGTCTGTGTATTATCCTTAGGATAAACTTATCAGTAGTTATGACAGCTGATTCACTGCAGCAGCTGCCTGTTCCTTTTAATCAGGAAGCTAACCCTATTCCACCAAGTGCTAGACTTGCTCCCCCTCAATAGGAGCACCTTGGTTTGCTCCCCCTCAACATGAGCTTCTTGGCTTGCTCCTCCTCAATAGAAGCATCTCTATTATCATCTCTAATGGACACATGAGTCCATTGTAGTCATGATACCACTTGACAATCTTTATAATCTTGATACCACTTGAGAAAAATAAATCATGTAAGAAAAATAAATCCGGGAACACAAAATAAAATTTTGGGCAACTGAAGCTGCCCTAAGTTCCACATACCCAAATCAACCTAGAGGGTGTTGAACTTGACTTCATCTAGTGGCATGATAAACATGTCAGCCACTTGCCAGTGAGTACAAACTCAAGATTGAGTTCTTCCTTATGCTCCCTAAATTACCGATACTTAATCTAAATAAGCATAGTCCTGCTATGAGGGACAAGATACCTAGTAATTGAGATTGCACTAGTAAAATCATAATATGAAGTTAAGTCTTTTGCTTCTTCAGCAACCTTGTCGTTGAATGGCGGAGTGAATGGCCTTCACTCAACCCTTTTAGACTTAGCTTAGTCTTTTCCTTCTTCAGCAACCTCGGCGTTGAGTGGCATTGAGTGAATGGTCTTCACTCAATGTTATTTGTACTTGGCCACAACTGCACCATTGCATGACGTTGAGAGCGTTGAGCGTATAAGATTCACTCGATGCTTTTTGCGTTAGCCTGATCTTCAGCCCTTTCTGTATTCTTGGCATTGTGAGTGTTGAGTGTATAAGCTTTACTCAACATTTTTTGCCTTAGCCCGATCTTCAGCCCTTTCTACATTCTTGGCATTGAGAGCATTGATTGTATACGCTTCACTCAACGATTATGGACATAGAAAAATTATACCAAGCATGAAGTCGTTGAGTGTGTTGACTTCACTCAATGCTTTCTCCCTTCTACCTCAATATTTTAGTAGGCGTTGAGTGAACTGGCTTCACTCAATGGTTCTGGACTTAGTCAAATTCTGATTTCTTATTAGGCTTTGACAGAATGAGCATGGCGTTGAGTGATGAAGCTTCACTCAACGCTTCTGGACTAGTCTATTTTCCTTTGATAGAAACTATGCGGCTTTAACTTAGGCAGTAATACTTGATGAATTTTATGACATGGCATTGAGTGAGTTGAGCTCACTCAATGCCTGTAGACTTAGCTGTTTTTCTGGCTTCCACTGCTTAGGCTATGACAGAATAAACTTGACTCAATGATTCTGGCTATATGGCATTAAGTGAGTTGACTACACTCAATGCCTGTGGACTTAGCCATTTTTTTGCTTTCTAATCTGACAGGCTTTCACTATCCTGCCTTCTCTTAGCACTATTAGTTGTATGGCATTTAGTGTATAAGCTTCACTCAATGCTTGTGGACTTAGTCATTTTTCTTGCTTCTCATTTTTTCTACTTCTCCAGCAACAGCCTTGATGTTTGACGTTGTGTGAGCTTGCCTCTTTCAATGCCTGTAGACTTAGGCAAACTCTTGCCTATCCAGTTAGCTTCTTTGAGTCCACCTATCAATGTCACTTAAACCACCTACCCAATAAACATGACATAGACCAACCTGCATGCATGAACTTAAACATACATCAAATACAATTATGCTCTTAGTATTGATTATGTCTGCATCTTCAAATCTAGGGAACATTGAGGGCAATATTCCCAACATTACACCCTTGTCATCTACATGGATGGGACAGAAGAAGTCAGCGATGACAGAAAGTCCATGCTTAACCAGAGATTGGGACACAGCAACCTACTATGAAAAGTTCTTTATGATTGTAAATGAGATAAAGACCTATGGGAGGGTCTTCAGTCATTATGAGCTGAATGACAAGTTCCTAAGGTATCTCTCCAGAGATTGGGACACAAAAATCTGTGCAATCAGAGAGGTGACCAAGCATGGTGATACTCCACCTCACACCTTGTTTGGAAAGATGCTCTCATATGAGATGCAACTAACTGCCAGGAAAGAGGAGGAGAAGACAAATAAGTCTCAGGCCAGAGACAAGTCGGTGGCCTTCAAAGCTGAAGCTATAAGGAGGATCGGGAGAAAGACTTCTTCTCCACCAAGGTGAGTTGCTTACTCTGACTCAGATTGCTTAGAGACCACCTCATCAGACTGTCATATTTCTGATGAAGACTTTTCTGCCTTCTCAAGGCAGTTCCAGAAATGTATGAATAAGAAGCACTAGAGAAGCAGACCCTCTTCCTCCTCTCATCCCAGAGAGGACTACTACAAGGGCAAGAATAAATCCTCGAAGGAGGACAAGTATGGCTCTAAACATGGTAAATATATTTTTATTAATGTCATATGTTATTGCTGCAGCAAGCCTGGCCATGTCATAGCTGACTGCCCAGTGAAGAGAAGAGAAGCTAGGGAGAAGAAGGCTCACCAACATAAATACAAGAAGAGAAATCCTTCATTACTAAGAAGTAGAAGAGCTAGACTGACTCCTTCTCATCAGAGTCAGAAGAGGAAGAAGAAGATGAAGCCTACATAGGGTTGTTCTCTGCTGAAGAAGAAGCTGAAGAAGCAGACTTTATTAGGATGCTTGTTGCTATTGCAGAAGAAACTGATGAAGACTTTCCTACTGCCAGGATAGGAATCAAGGCCCCTCTATCGCAGTCATATAGTGATACAAAGGTGGATGAAGAAGTAGAAGAAGAAAGTTGTTGTCATGGGCTGATGGCTATGACTAATGAAGAACCCAGCCATGATCAGCCAAGTCCAAGCAAGGTACTTTCTATATCTAGTTCTTCTTCTAAGTCAGATTATGAGATAAGTCCAGATTCAGGTGCCTCTGCATCAAGTAATGAAGATGGCTCAGAATCTGAGGGAGACATCAATCAATTGATTGATGATAATGGTGAGCTTCTGCACGCTTTCAGTAAAAGTAAGCTTTTTGCTAAAAAGCAGGCTCAGGAGATTGCATCTCTATAGCTTGCTACTTCAGAATCAGCATCCTTGCTGGATCTGAAGCTAAAAGAAGTTAGCAAGCTGAAAAACCTTACTGTTATTCAGATGGGCACCATAGCCTTCAAGAATTATCATATTTGGAATCTTTAGGGAAAACTCCAAAAGGAAAGGGAAATAATGGCTAGTTATTCAAAGCCAAGTTCAGTGCTGACTTTGATAGACTCCTTATCCTCCCAAAATGGTAAGAAGGGGTTGGGGTTCAAGGGAAGCACAATGGTTGCCAATCCCAAAGGTAATGGCATAGCTCCAGTGATGCCACTAGCTTCTAAGCCTTCTATTCTGTTTAGGAGAGTTCTGCTACCTTCTAACAGGTATGACCAAGAGAGTATCTATGGTCACTGGAAGAATGGCAGGTCCACTAGTGTGAACAATGATGTTCCACACTATCGTGGGAGATATAGCAAGGAGGCAAGTGCCTTCAAGGGAGCCCATGAGGAAATCCAAATGGCCCATCATGCACCATTTATATTTGGTGCACCAGCCCCCTCACTCAAGAATAAAATAGCTATCAGTTCTCAGAATCTTCCAACCCACTCTCATACTAAGGGCACGTATGTCAGTAGGCCATACTTGGGTATATTTGTTGCCATCAAGAGTATGCTTTCTAAAAAGAAGGTAGCTGCTGGTAGGGCTCAAGATATCCCAAGCACTTCTACTGCCAGACCCGCCTCTAGTCAGACTGGGGTCGGGAAATAAAAGAACAGGGCTTCTGCTATTGTACCTCCTAGACATATAGCCGCTGTCAACACAGCCACTAGAACTGCTCAGAAAAGGAGATACAATATCCATGAGTGCTGGTGCTGTGGCAAGGTAGGCTATTTTTCCATTGATTGCTGGTACAACCAAAGTGTTGTTAGTTCCCAAGTTAGCTTACATGTGAGAAGAGCTGCAGTTAGGCATGTTACTTTTCAGACTAACATGCACCTAGGACCCAATAGGTATTGGGGTCCTAAGGTTAACTGATTTATGTCTTGCAGTTTACTTCAAGTGACCATACCCCTATATGGTACTTGGACAGTCGATGTTCCAGGCATATAACTGGAACAAGGAGCATGTTGAAGGACTACACTCCAGCAAAAAAAGGACCCAAAGTCATCTTTGGTGGTTTAGAGAGTAGAATAACTAGAGGTTATGGTAAGATAAGTAATGGCATAATCATTATCACTCAAGTAGCTTAAGTGGAAGGGTTGCAACACAATCTAATAAGCATAATCCAACTTTGTGACCGAGGTTGTGACATTAAGTTCCTCAAGTATGAGTGCCAAGTTAGGAGGTCAAGTGACAAAGGGGTCATCTTGACAGGCACTAGGAGAGGAAATGTCTATTGTCTTAATTTTGTATGTTTAAGCAAGGACTCTCCTATATGCCTAGTTGCAAATGAGAAAATCGCATACTATGTCCAATGGCACAAGCGACTTGCTTATTTGAATTACAAGACCATTGGCAAGCTCTTCAGTAATGAGCTAGTTAGGAATGGTCCCAAGTTCAAATGCACCGAGGAGGCTATATGCTCTGCCTGCCAAAAGGGCAAATAGACCAAGACCTTTAAGAGTATTGGGGTCAAAGACTCAGTGAGGTGCCTATACCTCCTATATATGGACCTGTTTGGTCCTATGCCAATTCAGATTCTAGGTAGGAAAGTCTACACCCTTGTGGTGTTGATGAATTTTCTAGATTTTCTTGGGTGTTCTTTCTTAGGAAGAAATCTGAAACCCATAATGTCTTCGAGACATTTGTCAAGCAAATTCGGAATGAACTTGCCGGTGTTGTGGTCAAAATCAGAAGTGAACATGGGATTGAATTTCAGTCTAAATACATGATAAGGTTCTGTGAAGAGCAAGGGATTCACCAATAATTCTCCTCTCCTAGGACACCCCAGCAAAATGGGGTCGCTGAGAGGAAAAAACAAGACTCTTATAGAGGTTGGAAGGACCTTACTGAATGAAACATATCTCCCAGAATATTTCTGGGCTAAGGCAATAAACACTGCATGTCATGTCCTTAATAGGGCCACTATCACTAAGAGCTATAAGAAGACTCCCTATGATATCTTGAAGGGTAGAAAACCAAACCTGAGCTATTTAAGAATCTTTGGCAGCAAGTGCTATGTACTGAAAAATAGAAATTCATATGTGACTAAGTTTGCCGCCAAGTCCCATGATGGTATCTTTATTGGGTACAATAACCACAGTAGGGCATATAAAATCTACAACTTGACAAGTCAAGTTGTAGAAGAGTATGTTGGGTATTGTATCCACAACGTACCTGATTTGAAGAAGCTCCTGATCAAGCTAAGGTGAATAGACAATGTATTTGACAAAATATTTCAAGTTGTGCTTGCAGTTTTTCCACGCTAAGTGCACACCAATGTCAGGGTGCAGTAGGTCAATATACACGGGTCTGCACGACGTAATCCCTCGTTGAGCAGATCAGTGTGTTGGCCTACGTGTACTCTCTCTATTAGAGTGTACTTATTTTCAAGTACAGGGCTGTGTTAAGGCAAGAGCAGACAAGGAGCAAGGATGGGTCAAGGAGCACCTCATGGGTGGAAAGACGAAAAATCGTCTAAGTGTAAATCGACGAGAATCACCAAGTGATTCTCGCCGATTCGGCGAGAATCACTAGTGATTCTCGCCGAATCGTCGAGAATTATTGGCTGATTCTCACCGACTCAATCCAGCTACTTCAAAGCGAGCAATTCTGATGCTAAGTAATAATCGACGAGAATCACCAAGTGATTCTCGCCGAATCGTCGAGAATCACTGGCTGATTCTCGCCGTCTCGACCCGGCTAAATCAGAACGTGCAATCAAGTCAACATCGACGAGAATCATCTTTGATTATCGCCGAATCGACGAGAATCACCTTTGATTCTCGCCGATTCGACGAAACTCACCTTCGATTCTCGCCGATTTTGACTTAGGCGATTTTCTGGAAACCGCTAGACCGGATTCTGTCGCTGGCGCTGCTCTGAACCGGGGTTAGGGTTTCTTCAGGTAGGACCCATAACGGTTATATTGGAGTATTTCCACCGTATAAATATACGAGTATTTTGAACAGAAATCAAAAAAAAGACAGAAATAAATACGCGAGCCGCGGACCGTGACCTAGATCGCGATTCCTGCTCCGCCGCCGTCGCCGCTCGTGCACGTTGTTGCCGACCTTGATCGTGATTTCTTCCAGATCTTCCGGCGATAGAAGCTTAGCCAAGCTTAGAGTCTCACGCGTCTAACCAGAGATCCTTTGTCTCTTGATTTGTTGATCGGGAAAACCTTCCCCGTCCGAATCGATCGAGACGATCGATCCTAGTGTGACCGTTGGAAGACCTAGCTAGCTTCGCTACGAAGTTTGAATCTCTAAAGTACAGCAGCCGCACACCGTTGTCGCCGCCGATCCCGTGAACCAAGCCGCCGCCCATCTTGCCGCCGCCGGTTCCGGGGAGATTCACTCCAAGAGAGATCTAGGGTCGTGGACTCTTCGTGGACTTCAAGAATACATCGTCAACGAAGAGGGACACCTTAGTCTCCAAAAGTAGTTTGTATTTCTTGTACATTCTAGTTCATTTTTGTTATAAAGGAACGTTGGTTCCGAGTTATAAGGGTTGGGTGCAACCCGTGTTGTGGGAGTGTTGTCTCATACATGTGGAAGGGTTCCTTCCGATAGTGCAAGGATTGGATTTCAATCCTATTGGTGAAGAGACCGAGTCGTCCCTTGTTGGGAGATAGGTCGAAGGGGGAAAGTGGATGTACCCAAATCGGGGAACCACTATAAATTGCTTGTGTACCTTCTTTGCTGTGGTGTTTTATTTTCTTGTGCAGGTTCAATTTTAAATTCCGCAAAAACGTTGCACGTCACCTATTCCCCTGATGAGTACGATTATGATAGGCTTTTTACTATCATAATTGTAATCATATCTACCATTTCCTGCCCCTTTTGGTGGTGATTTCATGATAATATCAAAGAAATTGTCGTATCATAGATAGAAGAGCATATTTAGAAGTCCTTGTCAGTTCTTGTTTTAAACCATTTACTGAGTCTATTATTTTTCTATTGCAGGTAATGCCAACCAATGGACCTAAAAGTTTCGGAGCAAACAGAGGAGTTCACGGAGTCTACATGGCTGATGACAGGACAGAAATTTGGTGCACACGGCCAGACACACGGCCGTGTGCCTACCCGTGTCCTATGCACCTGGAGCTGAAGAATTTGGGCGCAGACAGAGGAGCCTCACACGGGTATGGCACACGCCCGTGTGCATACCCGTGTCATCTTTGCACACGGCTTCCGACCAACCCGTGTCTGTGGAACACGGCCGCACACACGGCCGTGTCTATACCCGTGTCATCTGACACGGCCCACTACCAGACACGCCTTTTCGTGGGAAACTGCCCAGGAACCGCCTAGGAACCGTCCACACGGCCTGGCACACGGCCGTGTGCGACCCCGTGTCCGACCTGTCTGCAAGGGAACTATAAATTTCCTGTAGAAAAATTTACTTAGAACTTTTGGATCATTTCTGCATTGGAGAACTGCTGGAGGCCGAAGAGGAGCATCCAAGACAAGGAGGATTGAAGGGTATTTCTTATGTAATTTTTATTCAATCATTAATCCCTTGAATCCTTTCTTTCTCTTGATGATCCATCTTCAATTTATGTTTTAATTTGCATGAATTTTGCTTTGAACATTCTAGTAATCATGTATCACCTTGTTCATGTTATATTTGTAGCATTTTATTTGTGTTTATGCAATCAAACAAAGAGTTTAATCATCCCTTTGAATTGCTTATTTGTTTTACATAATTTGCAATTGGCTAGATTGAGAAATTGGTTATTTGGAATGAATTTAGTATGTTCATATTGTGATGATAATTCACTTTGTATTTCAAACTCTATGATCGAGAGATATTTTGTTTGGAAAATTAGAACACGGGTAAAAGAATTCATGTTAATTTAGAAATAAAATCCATGAATTTATGTAGTAATAAAGGTATTTTGTTTGACGCGAACTTGAGTGTTGTGAATTGTTCGAGAGAAAATTTACTATCTTAGGTTTAGATTTGGAATTGCTCGAGAGAGAATTTTGATGAAAAATTAACCTTTACATTGCACAAATTTAACAGTATTTTCATATCATGATTGCTTAGAATTGAACTAGTAAATGAAATTATTCATGTAATTATTTAAAAGCTTCATGTTCTATCGTTTTTATTTCTCCAATATTGAATTATCCAATTGGTCATAGTTAGGATAATGTAGTTTAAATATCACTTTTGTTTAGAGGTATGAAAATAAAGGGAGGGTGAGTACGAATAGTTCAAACGACCCTGTGGAATACGACACGAGATGTAGATTTCTCATATATTACGATTGATAGGTGCGCTTGCCTGAATGCTAATTCAATCTAGTTAAGTCCATCTACATAATTGTATTAGAATGTGGAATGAAATCACATTGAATTATTACTTGTTAGCAAGAAAAATCACCATCCCCCCCCCATAGGCGAAGATAGTTGACACTAGGTGGACTTTCAAGTGGTATCTGTAACACCCCCATCCGTCGCATGGCATATAACAGAAGGTCCAGCTGGAACCCGACGCCATATACCACAGACAGTCGGAAGGGTTACTAAATGAATAAATCAAACCATCAAATTATGACTACTCGTCCTACACAGAGCATTCTAGTGGAAGATTTAAAAATTAAAAGAACCCAAAGTTAAATCCATCAATATGAATGTCCACAGCTACAAATCAGGAATAAAACCTCAAATACACAGAAACGGGTACATGGCCTTATGGCCTTATAAATATTCACTTAATAAAGAGTGTTTTACATACATCGGCTCGCAGGCCGGCCACACATGATAAACATAAAAACAACTATTCTATGGCCTTCTAGGGCCAGCACAGCAACATGGGCTCCAGCCCGCTATTTGGCGCTCGGCTCCGCAGCACCTGCAAGCACATACCACCGCACGGTGGCAAATAAAGCAACGGTCAACTAAAAGCCGACCAAATTATAACGACCCCGCCCCTTACTCGGGACGGCGGTGCTCTTTCCCTGCATAACATTAGCCCAATAATAATATATATAGCGCAATAATAATTCACCACAGGTGTAGGCTCGCACGGCCAAACACCCCGTGCACTCAGGGCACATTCATGGTGAACCCTGACCCATCAGTGCATTCACCACCACCCCCAGGATGGCAACAACATGTGAGCATTTAGCCTTTCTGACCACCGTCTAAGGCTCTGACTATGCCAACGGCCAGTCCCCGTCTTCGGGTCTCTCGCACCGAACCACATAGCCTAGGTCCAATTCCACTTGCCCGTTGTTCACGCCGCATGTCCAATTTAAGTCCTTTGTGCGGGCCAAGCTTCTCTCGGTTCCCAATTTTTTCCAAAACAATCTCATAACCCAGTTATGATCAAGGCCGGTTCCCAGACCTCCAAGTTAGCAGAACACGTTTCCGCTCAATTTTCCGGGTGCGCCTTGAAGCTAACCTCCAAGGATCCCTGATGCAATCTACCGCGTAGAAACCCGAAAAATCCAAAGCACAGAGTCTTCTCCGGTAAACCACATCAAATGCAACATCACCGATCCAGACAAAACACGTCCGGGTAGGCTTCACACACAATGCCTATGCCCGTACTTACGATTCCGGGCTCTATATGCAACACAAGGGGGACTATTCACATCAACGCCAAAGGAACACTACGCACTTGCCGCACACTCGCGGGAGAGGGGTTCCCTATGCAAAAGAAAGAGCTTCAAACGCTCAAGTTGAGAATCGTTACCCTTGTAGTCCGTTTTGGCGCCATGGAAAAACTACGCGGTTAGAACTCTTCGCAATGACCTTCCCTCCATGGATCCGTTCTCCGATTTCGAAACGGTGCTCCGATGCTCCGCCGGTGGCCGGAAACCTCCTTCTTCTTCCTCTTCTCTCTCACTTTGGAAGGGGAGAACTTTGGAGAGAAAATGAGGAAATAACCCCCTATTCCCGGCCTTAACAGAGCAGAGTCTCATCTGGGCCGTCAGATCTAAATTAAAGGAAACGAATGGCTCGGATCTGCACAAAATTCCCCAGACCTGGGCCGCATACGGCTTGGCACACCACCATGTCCAAGGTCGTGTGCCTAGATTCAGGCACGATCGTCGAACTGAGAAACGCACACGGGCCAAGACACGCCCGTGTCTGACCTGACACGCCCGTGTCGGGTTCCTCGACACGCCCGTGTTCGTGGGCGTGTCACGCATAACCGCCACGGCAACGGACACGACCCATCAGGACACGGGTAGGGACACGGGTTGGTACACGCCCGTGTCGGATGACACGCCCGTGTCATCCGGCCGTGTTTCTGGCCGTGTCCTTCTCGGGTTGAAAACGGCCAAAAAAATCACCAGCCAGACACGGCCTTGGACACGCCCGTGTCCTAGGCCGTGTACCCATACAGGCACCAAAAACATTTCTTTCGCGACCGACTCGCATACCACTTTCGGGGCGTTACAGTATCAGAGGCAGGTTCCTCATCAAAAAGGTTAACACCTTGAGTTGAATCCTGCCGCTAGTGTCAAGAAGAAGGCAATCATCTACTATGGACGGGCTCAAGTTCACAGGCAAGATCCCAGTGTGCACCAGACTCAACTTTCCTATCTGGAAGGAAAGGATCAGGTTCTACATGGAAGCAGTTGATCCTAGACTTTTCATGATCGTGGAGGAGGGACCTTATGTCCCCACTAAAGTCTCCACCATAGATCCTACCAAGAAAGTGCCAAAGAAAATTTCTAAAATGGACAAGGACGAGATGGTGCTGGTGGGACTTGACAAGAAGGCGCAGAACATTCTGGTCAGCGCGGTCGATGACTCAATGATGCAGAACTTCTACAACTGCAGGACAGCAAAGGAGATCTGGCACTGCCTGATTATCCTAATGGAGGGCACTGATGAAGTGAGGGATGATCGGAGATCCCTCCTGAACCAGAAATATGAGGCTTTCAGACAAGGGCCTAAGGAAGATATCGGAGCCACCTTCGAGAACTTCCTCAAGATTGTCAATGCGCTCAAAGGATATGGAAGAGTGTTCACTGATGGTGAACTTAATGATAAATTCCTTAGGTCCCTTACTAAGGAATGGGACACAAAAATCTGCGCCATCCGAGAGTTTGGCAAACTTGCTGAAACAGACCCGCAAATTCTGTTTGGGAAGCTGATGTCCTATGAGCTTCAACTGAATACCAGGAAAGCAGAAGAAGAAGTAGAGAAGGCTGCAGCCAAGGAAAAGACAATGGCCCTAAAAGCCGTTCACTCCAGGAAGGGCAAGGGTGCGGATTCATACCGTGCCAGGAAAAAGGTTGAGGAGGAGGACTCCGAGCCATACTCCTCCAGCTCAGAGTTGTCTGAGGAAGATTTCTCCCTCGTCACCCGAGAATTCAAGAAGTTCCTCAAGATGAGGAATCAAAGAAAGAGAGATGGCTCCTCCTCCAGACTTCAGAAGAAAAATTATTCTTCTGACAGGTATGCTTCTAAACCGAACAAACATCACTCCTCTAATATTATTTGTTTTGGATGCAATAAGCCAGGACACGTCGTGGCCGACTTCTACCAAGGCAAGAGAGAAAAAGGGAAAGGAGAGGAGCACAAATCCTCCAGAGATAAGAAGAAAGAGCGGAGCTACATCGCCAAAAGGCCAAAGACACTGAGTGAGTCTGATTCCTCAGACTCCAGTGATGATGAGGAAGCCTACTTCGGGCTGGTGGGTCGCTCCGACTCAGAAGGAGAATGTCCCCCATTTACTGGGAAGGTAAAAGCTCACACCCCTCTCTCCGACTCTGAATCTGATCCTGAGTCTCAGGATGATGACCCTGAGGATAGCCTTTCGGCCCGTGAAGCGGAGCTCCTCGAGAAGTATGAGCTTCTGCTCAACACTTTCGAGGAGTGCCGTAAGAGATTGAAGGCTGAGAAAAAGGAAGTGAAATTCCTTAAGTGTGAGAGTGTCTCCCTAAGGGAAGAAATCACCAGTTTGATTTCTCTACGATAGGAGCACCTTGACCTGACTTCAAAGCATTCAGAGTCACTTAAGCTCCTTGATCTTAAGCAGGAGGAAGTCGGTAAGTTGGAAGAACAACTTGCGGCAGAAAGGAAGATCGTCAAGAGCTTCTCTATGCCAAAAACTGTTCTTCCAGCAGTTGATACCTTCTCTGCTCAGGCCAAAGGAGCAGGCTTGGGGCATGTAGGGGTATCTAGTTCCTCATCCAGGAGAAACAAGAACCAGAGGAAGAATAAGGCCGCCAAGAAGGCCTCTGCTGCTGAAAAGGGAAAGGCTCCCCTCAGTCTTGTTACGTTCAGAAAGCCTAGCTTTCCTTGCAACCAACATGACTTTGAATCAACCTTTGGTCATCATTTCCGGCCCTCGGTTGCAAAGCTAAAGAGCCGATATGATGGTTGGACCTTTCCTCGGAACTTCGGTGAGAGTGCCTTCAAGGCACCTTATGAGGAAATCCACATGGGAATTTATGGTCAATTCTCTAGCGGCCATAATGGAAAGCAGGCACCAAGAGTCAAGCCTGTTATACTGACGAAACAGAAGGTGAAGAAGTCATGTGACTGCAATCACCATGAGGTCTCCACCTCCAGATCCAAGGCCCCGGTTGTCCCCACCATTCCCAGGGTAAGGCAGGAGCCTAGGAAGAGGTACAACAGATTTGACTGTTGGTGTTGTGGCAAAGTCGGTCACTTTGTCGTGGATTGTTGGTTTAACCCGAGGTATAACGAGACTCCCTATGTTAGCACTGCGAGGCCGACCACTCGTAAGGTTAACCAACCGAGGGGGAGTATGCTAACCAGGAATCTAGGACCCAAGTTCGATTGGGTTCCTAAGGGAAATTAATTTTGTTTTGCAGGAATGTCCAAAGGCCACCAAAACGCCAATCTGGTACTTGGATAGTGGATGCTCCCGGCACATGACTGGGACAAGAAGCCTGCTGCGTGATTACACTCCAGTCAAGAATGGACCCAAAGTCATCTTTGGAGGGTCATATCGAGGAGTCACCAGAGGTTACGGTATGATTTCCAACGGTATAATCTCTATCACCGACGTGGCTTATGTTGAAGGGTTAAACCATAACCTGATCAGTGTAAGTCAGTTATGTGACAAAGGTTATGACGTTAAGTTTTGCAAGGATAAATGTCTGATAATTTCATGTGCCTCTTCTGAGACGGTATTAACAGGCATTAGGAGCAGAAATATCTTCTGCTTAAAAAATCTCAGTTTAGATTCATCTACCCCCGTATGCCTTGTGGCAACAGGCAGTGCATCTCTTTGTGAACAATGGCACAAGAGATTGGCACATATTAATTTCAAAACAATTAGTATGCTGTTTTCTAAAAACTTAGTAAGGGATGCTCCCGTTATCAAGTGCTTCAAAGATAGCCCTTGTCCTGCATGCCAGATGGGCAAACAGACTCGGGCTACCTTTAAGAGCATTGCAGACAAAGACTCTTCCCGATGTTTTTACCTTCTACATATGGACTTGTTTGGTCCAATGCAAGTTCATAGCTTGGGAGGCAAGTCCTATACGCTAGTGATAGTTGATGATCATTCTCGGTTTACATGGGTGTTCTTCTTAAAACTAAAGTCGGATACGTTTGACATCTTCACTAGTTTTGTCAAGCAGGTTCAGAACGAATTTAACTGCCCAGTGGTCAAAATCAGAAGTGACCATGGAACAGAATTCGAATCTGGTGTTATGACAGAGTTTTGTGAAGAACAAGGTATCTTTCATGAGTTTTCCTCCCCGCGCACTCCTCAGCAAAATGGAGTTGCGGAGAGGAGAAATAGAACTCTCATTAAAGCCTGCACGACAATGTTGAAAGACGCTTCTCTCCCAGAATACTTCTGGGCAGAGGCTGTCAATACAGCTTGTCATGTACAAAACCGAGCATTGATCAACAAGCATCATCGTAAGACGCCTTATGAGCTACTGAGAGGCAGGAAACCAACCATGTCCTACTTGAGGATCTTTGGTTGCAGATGCTATGTACTGAATAATGGGAGGTACCCGCGTACTAAATTTGGTGAAAAATGCTTCGAAGGCATATTCATGGGCTATAGTTCCCACAGTCGGGCATATAGGGTTTTTAATAAGAAAACCCTAGTGGTAGAAGAATCAATTAATGTTGTATTTGATGAAGGAAGTTAGCTTAACAGCAGTTCTTCCAGTGGTATTCTTAAAGATGCAGGTGCTCGACTTGAACAGCTGGATCTCGATGAGACAGCTAAAGATAAAACTCCTAAGTACGTCAAAGTTTCCACATCCACGTCATCTGGGAATGTTGAAGATCAAAATGGAACAAATCTCTTAGAAGAAGGAGAAGCCCAAGAAGTAGTCGAAGCCCTAGACGCCAGACTTCTTGAGCTCCGGCACGTGAGGGATCATCCTAGAGATCAGATCATCGGAGATCCTCGTGTTGGTGTCAGAACTCGAAGAGGTACTGTTAATGAAATTTTGCATCTTAGCTTCCTGTCACAGGTTGAGCCAAAGAAGTTCGACGAGGCGAACAAAGATGTGGCATGGATTCTGGCCATGCAAGATGAACTACATCAATTCGAACGTTGCAATGTTTGGACGCTGGTTCCCAGACCACACAAGCAGAATGTGATTGACACCAAGTGGATCTTCAGAAACAAACTGGATGAACATGGTGTCATCATAAAGAACAAGGCAAGGTTGGTGGCTCAAGGTTACAGACAGGAGGAGGGGATTGACTTCGACCAGACCTTCGCACCAGTAGCAAGGCTCGAGGCAATCAGATTATTCCTGGCGTATGCTTCGCACAAAGGATTCACAGTCTATCAAATGGATGTGAAATCAGCATTCTTGAACGGAGACCTGAAAGAGGAAGTATATGTCGCTCAACCCCCAGGTTTTGTCAATCCTACTTATCTCAATCATGTATATTTTCTTAATAAAGTTTTATATGGTTTAAAATAAGCTCCACGAGCTTGGTATGAGACTTTATCTAGTTTTCTTCTTGATAACAAGTTCTATAGAGGTAAAATAGATAAGACATTGTTTCTCAGGGAAGTCAAAGGCAAGATTTTGCTGGTGCAAATCTATGTCGATGACATAATATTCGGCTCAATGGACAACAATCTTTGCAAAAGGTTTTCCAAACTTATGCAAGGAAAGTTTAAAATGAGCAGTATGGGAGAGCTAAAGTATTTCTTGGGACTTCAAGTGAAACAGTCTGAGGATGGAATCTTCATCTCTCAGACGAAGTTCACAAATGAACTCCTCAAGAAATTCGACATGGAGAGTGCAACCTCTATGAGGACTCCAATGGGATCCACTATGTCTCTGGATAAGGATGAGAAAGGTAAACCTTTCGATGAAACCAAATACAGAAGCATCATTGTATCCCTGCTCTACCTTACTGCCAGTAGACCGGATATCATGTTCTCCACATGTGTCTGTGCCAGATATCAGGTGAACACTAAGGAATCTCACTATGTCGCTGCAAAGCATATTCTAAGATACCTTAAAGGTACTCCCAATCTTGGCTTGTGGTACCCGAGAAACAATGATGTCGAGCTAATAGGCTTTTCAGATGCTGATTTTGCAGGGAGTAGGGATGACAGGAAAAGCACTTCCGGGACGTGTCAATTCCTCGGAAGAAGGCTTATCTCATGGAACAGCAAGAAGCAGAATTGTGTAGCTACCTCCACAGCAGAGTCTGAGTACATCTCGGCTGGCAGTTGTTGCGCACAACTCCTATGGATCAGAAACCAGTTAGCCGACTACAACCTTCAGTTCAAGGAAGTACCAATGTACTGCGACTCCTCCAGTGCAATTATGATTGCCAACAATCCAGTATCGCACAGCAGAACGAAGCGTATTGAAGTGCGCTACCACTTCATTCGGGAGCACGTGGAGAACAAGGACATCTCTCTCTGTTATGTTCCCACGGACAAACAGATTGCAGATATTTTCACAAAGCCCTTAGACGAAGCCAAGTTCAGTCTGTTCAAAACTGAATTGGGGATGCTAAACTATGAGGAATGAAGACTACAGCAGCTCCAGGCTCGTGCATCTAGGGGGAGCCTCTGCCAAGAACTCAAGTGTGAGCACAGGTGCAAGTACTGAGCGGGAGCAAGGGGTCAAATGCAACAGACCCAGATTTGCAGAAGCCGAAAAGGGGGAGATTACCCTCTCGGCTAAGGCTAAGGTGGCTCCAAGGTTGCTCTCACGAAATTGGTATTGGTAATGAATCTCTCCCTCAACTCAATTTCAAGGTTATGATTTTCATTCCCATATGCTTTATTCACCTTAGCTTGTAGGGTTTTGGCTTCTTCAAATAGGGGGAGATTGTTGGGTATTGTATCCACAACATACCTGATTTGAAGAAGCCCCTGATCAAGATAAGGTGAATAGACAATGTATTTGACAAAATATTTCAAGTTATGCTTGCAGTTTTTCCACGCTAAGTGCACACCAATGTCCGGGTGCAGTAGGTCAATATACACGGGTCTGCACGACGTAATCCCTCGTTGAGCAGATCAGTGTGTTGGCCTAAGTGTACTCTCTCTATTGGAGTGTACTTATTTTCAAGTACAGGGCTGTGTTAAGGCAAGAGCAGACAAGGAGCAAGGATGGGTCAAGGAGCACCTCATGGGTGGAAAGACGAAAAATCGTCTAAGTGTAAATCGACGAGAATCACCAAGTGATTCTCGCCGATTCGGCGAGAATCACTAGTGATTCTCGCCGAATCGTCGAGAATCATTGGCTGATTCTCGCCGACTCGATCCAGCTACTTCAAAGCGAGCAATTCTGATGCTAAGTAATAATCAGCGAGAATCACCAAGTGATTCTCGCCGATTCGGCGAGAATCACCAAGTGATTCTCGCCGAATCGTCGAGAATCACCAAGTGATTCTCGCCGAATCGTCGAGAATTACTGGCTGATTCTCGCCGTCTCGACCCGGCTAAATCAGAACGTGCAATAAAGTCAACATCGACGAGAATCATCTTTGATTCTCGCTGAATCGACGAGAATCACCTTTGATTCTCGCCGATTCGACGAGACTCACCTTCGATTCTCGCCGATTTTGACTTAGGCGATTTTCTGGAAACCGCTGGACCGGATTCTGCCGCTGGCGCTGCTCTGAACCGGGGTTAGGGTTTCTTCAGGTGGGACCCATAACGGTTATATTGGAGTATTTCCACCGTATAAATATACGAGTATTTTGAACAGAAATAAAAAAAAAAGACAGAAATAAATACGCGAGCCGCCGACCGTGACCTAGATCGCGATTCCTGCTTCGCCGCCGTCGCCGCTCGTGCACGTTGTTGCCGACCTTGATCGTGATTTCTTCCAGATCTTCCGGCGACAGAAGCTTAGCCAAGCTTAGAGTCTCACGCGTCTAACCAGAGATCCTTTGTCTCTTGATTTGTTGATTGGGAAAACCTTCCCCGTCCGAATCGATCGAGACAATCGATCCTAGTGTGACCGTTGGAAGACCTAGCTAGCTTCGCTACGAAGTTTGAATCTCTAAAGTACAGCAGCCGCACACCGTTGTTGCCGCCAATCCCGTGAACCAAGTCGCCGCCCATCTTGCCGCCGCCGGTTCCGGGGAGATTCACTCCAAGAGAGATCTAGGGTCGTGGACTCTTCGTGGACTTCAAGAACACGTCGTCAACGAAGAGGGACACCTTAGTCTCCAAAAGTAGTTTGTATTTCTTATACATTC
Organism: Platanthera guangdongensis; assembly: GCA_039583875.1. NCBI lineage: Eukaryota > Viridiplantae > Streptophyta > Magnoliopsida > Asparagales > Orchidaceae > Platanthera > Platanthera guangdongensis. The sequence continues at coordinate 177,757,829 of CM077162.1, read as the reverse complement.
TAGTTCATTTTTGTTGTAAAGGAACGTTGGTTCCGAGTTGTAAGGGTTGGGTGCAACCCGTGTTGTGGGAGTGTTGTCTCCTACGTGTGGAAGGGTTCCTTCCGATAGTGCAAGGATTGGATTTCAATCCTGTTGGTGAAGAGACCGAGTCATCCCTTATTGGGAGATAGGTCGAAGGGGGAAAGTGGATGTACCCAAATCTGGGAACCACTATAAATTGCTTGTGTACCTTCTTTGCTGTGGTGTTTTATTTTCTTGTGCAGGTTCAATTTTAAATTCCGCAAAAACGCTGCACGTCATCTATCCCCCCCCCCCCCCGCCCCATAGGTGAAGATAGTTGACACTAGGTGGACTTTCAGAGTCAATTCATGTTGTCTTTGATGAATCAAACATGATAAACAGTGAGCTGACTAGCTCCTCTCCTAGCTCTACAGGTATAAAAAAGGTGATAGACAAGCTTACCATCAAGAAAGATGATCCATCAATCCAGGACAAGGATGAAGATGTGTGCTACCTAGAGGAAGCACAAGACCCTCAAGGTATGGATGAAGACCCGCCAAATGAACACAATGATGATCAGAATGTTGAAGCTAGATTGCCTCCAATTGTTAGAAATCTGAGGGACCATCCAACCCACCAAATCATTAGTGATGCAAGCCATGGAGTCCAGACCAGAAGCAAGAGTATCAACACAACACTCTACTCAGGTTTTCAGTCTCAAGAAGAGCCCATGAAGTTTGAAGATAAAAATAAAGACCAATTCTGGATTGGAGTAATGTAGGAAGAACTGAACCAGTTCAAGGGATGTGAGGTCTGGAAGCTAGTTCCCAGACCACAGGGACATAATTTCATAGGGACAAAGTGTATCTATAGGAACAAGTTACATGAAAATGGCATTATTGTCAAGAACAAGGCTAGACTGGTGGCTAAAGGATACATGCAAGAAGAAGGGATGGACTTTGATAACACATTTGCCCTAGTAGCCAGATTAGAAGCAATAAGACTCTTCCTTGCATTTACTGCCTATTAAATATTCAAAGTCTACCAAATAGATGGGAAGTCAGCCTTCCTGAATGGAGACTTGAGGAAGTATATGTGGATCAGCCACCATGTTTTGTTGACCCTAACTCTCCTAATTTTATTTATAGGCTTTGGAAAGCTCTATTTGGGTTGAAGCAAGCCCCTAGAGCTTGATATGAGACTTTGTCTAATTTCCTCATTGAGAACAAATTCACAAGGGGGAAAATAGACAAGACCATATTCCTAAGGGAATCTAAGGGCAAGATCATCCTAGTCCAAATTTATGTAGATGACATAATTTTTGGGTCTACTGATGACAACCTTTGCAGGAAGTTTGCTAAACTTATGCAAGGGAAGTTTGAGATGAGCAGTATGGGTGAGCTCAAGTACTTCTTGGGACTACAAGTAAGACAAACTGATGATGGCTTGTCCATATCACAGTCCAAGTTTACCTAGGAAATGATTAAGAAATATGGCATGGAAAATGCCTCCACCCTGAGAACTCCCATGGGGTCAAGTATGTCTATAGGCAAGATGAGGCATGAAAACCTGTTGATGAGTATTTGTATAGAGGGATAATTGGCTCCCTTCTATACCTGACAACTACTAGGCTCAACATCATGTATGTTATATGTGTTTGTGCTAGGTATCAGATCTGCCCTAAAGAATCTCATTACTCTGCTGTAAAGAGAATTTTGAGGTATCTTAAGGGCACACCAGATCTTGGCCTATGGTACCCTAGGAATTGGGATTTTGATCTAACAGGTTATTCAGATACAGATTTTGCAGTCTACAAAGAAGACTGGAAAAGTATTTCAGGTACATATCAGTTCTTAGGTGGAAGACTAGTGTCATGGAGCGGCAAGAAGCAAACGAATATGGAAATATCAACTGCAGAGTCAGAGTACATTTAAACAGGAAGTTGTTGTGCTCTATTGTCATGGATTCAACATCAGCTTCAGGATTATAACATTGAGATAAGTAGAACTCCTCTTTATTGTGATTTTACTAGTACTATTTCTATTACTAGAAATCCTGTCAGACACAACAGGACTAAGCACATAGAAATTAGGTATCACATTATTAGGGAACATGTGGAAAAGGAAGACATCAGCTTCGAGTTTGTCCCCACTGACAAACAAATGGCAGACATCTTCACTAAGCCACTAGATGAAGCAAAATTCAACACCTTAAAATTTGAATTGGGTATGTTGAACTTAGTTTATCTTCACTCATTCCCTATAGTATTTTAGGTTGCAGGATTGTTCCTTTTCTTGCAGGCTGAGAAGACCTTTAATGGTGTAAAAATTGTGGAGACCAAACTATCTATTAGGAATATGTGATGGAAGATGCTCCAATTGAGGGGAAGCATTTAAAATAGTTGCAGAAGCAGGTTCAGCCTTGTGAAGAGAGTATGCTAGCAGCTGTATCAGTTGATCTCATGCACACAGCTAGGGGGAGAAGAAGATCAAAGGAATCCAAACCTCCCTGGCTATTCTGCAGAAGTCAAAAAGGTGGAGAGAAGGAGTATTGATCAAGTCATGGAGTAGTGGTATCAAAGCCAAAAGGATTAATTAAGCTCAATTGTGGCAGTAAGATAGGGGGAGTAGGTAACCTTCATGTAACTATCTTATTATAGTGTTTATTAATGCAAATATGTTATGTATGTCATTTACTAAGAAATTGAAATGAGGTTTTGACTTCTTCAAATAGGGGGAGATTGTTGGGTCCATTGATCTTAATGTCCTTACTTTGTAAGAAGTCAAACAAGTCAATGATATACACCAAGTTGTATTTAATATGGTAGCAAGTAAATGCATGTAGGTTAGTCCTTGTTACAATGATAGGATAGGTGGACTCAAAGGAGTTAGCTGGATAGGTAAGAAATTGCCAAAGTCCACAGGGATTTAGTGGAGCAAGCTCACTCAATGCAAGATGGCTTAAGGAAGGAAGTTGGATAAATAAATGCAGCTAAGTCAACAGGAGTTGAGTGAAGGCAATTCACTCAACGCTATAGTACAAATAGCGCAGAATAAAGTTGGGTCAGTCAAATCATAAGTAGTGGAAGCTAAATAATAGCCAAGTCCATGGGCATTGAGTGATGTCAACTCTCTCAACGTCATGCAGCATAATTCGTCGAGGAGTGCTGCCTAAGTCAAATCTGCATAGTTTCTGTCAAAGAAAAATAAGCCAAGTCCAGAAGAGTTGAGTGAAGCTAGTTCACTCAACGTCATACTGTTTTTGTCAATGCCATAGAAGATAGATTGAAAATTTTATCTAAGTCCACAGGCATTGAGTGAAGCCAGTTCACTCAACGCCAAATGACAGAAAGTTTGAGTCAAGCTCTAACAGTCAAAGCCACGGGAAAAGAGTGAAACAGAAAAAATGTCTAAGTTAAAAAGCATTGAGTGATGAAGCTACACTCAACGCTCTCAATGTCAAGGTTGCTGAAGAAGCAGAAAATGTTCTAAGGCAAAAGGCATTGAGTGATGAAGCTACACTCAATGCACTCAACGCCATACAGTGGAGCAGTTACGGCCAAGTACAAAAGCATTGAGTGATGAAGCTACACTCAACGCTCTCAGTGCCAAGGAAGCTACAAAATGACATAAGTACATAATCGATGAGTGAAGGCGATTCACTTAACGCCACTCAATGCTTTGGTGGATTCTGAATTTGGCTAAGTCCACAAAGTGGTGACGTTAGCAAAAGTCAACAAAGTCACCACAGTTCAAAAAAGTTGCGGGAAAGCTGCAGTACAGCGTTAATGGCGTCGATGGCCAGGTGGTTGTCTTCTTGTGTAAAAGGAAGGTGATATTCCAGCAATTAAGGTTGTCCCCACGCAGAAAAGTGTCGTTGATTAGCGTACAATAAAAGGGGAATATCGGTTGTGTCGCCGATAGATTTTAGGGTTTTTGGTTAACGCAATTGCGGCCGAACTTCATCTTCTTCCTCGTCATTCTTGTCGAGCCTGAAGAAGCTATTCATCACAGTAAACCCAAAGGCAAAAAGAGATAGCTGAAGCAAGTTCCATCTGCGACAGTAAGTTCAGAAGAAATTTCTGAGAAAGAAGAAGGAGAAGCATAACTGATTTATGTAAGTTACTTCCAACCAGAGCAATTATTTTTCGAAGATCTACACTAGTTGGTAGGAACGAGTTAGGGCTGAAATCTGTTCAGCCTAGGAAGAAACTGACCCAGAGCTCATTCTCAGGGGTCAGATAAATCAACACTACTATTGCTTATTTTGTAGGATCATCTTTGTATATGAGTGTAGGGCTTAGGACTGAGTTGTAGGATCCTTTAGATCTGAGTTGTAGGGCTATCCTCCCATCCTAAGTAGTAGGGCTATTGGCCTGAGGTAGGTGGTTATTTAATCACTCATTTGTAGGGTCTTGTGCCTGAATAATAAGTCTTGGAGGAGACTGAGAGGTCCTGTGGGATCGAGTTGTAAGCTCTAAGAAGCCGAGTTTTGGTGGAGAGCCAAGTCTAACACACTGTTAGAAAGGAGAAGAGGTACAGTGGACGTACCCAAGATCGGGGAACCACTATAAAAACACCTATGCCATTTATGATTGATCTTGAAATCCAAACTAACCTAATCACTAAGCACAGCAAAATTAGTTAAGGTCTAAATAATCCAAAAAGAGACCTAAAACCTATTCACCCCCCCCCCCCCTAGTAGTTTAGCTGACCTTGAAAACAAGACTTTCACCGATGGAGCTAGCGGGGAGATGCAGTGGACAGGGTGTTGCATGTTTGTGTCTTGGTTCCCCCGTGCCTATATTCTTCTTTGACAATATGTCTCACTTCCTCGCGAGTGAGATCTTTATCGTCATGAGTGGCGACCTCCCTTGCTATACGAGAATTTTCCTGTGTGTGCCGAGGAAGACCATCAAACAATTCAAGTTGTGTGGAGTCATTGTTTTCAGACCACTCATCTATGATGGGATCCTTCAAGCATGCAGTGTCTTCAGGCATTATCCCACTTGGGATCTGCAATGGTTGACCTTCAGGAGTGGTATCCGTGTTGGGAGCACGGTGAGCCCTTAAGCTCTCTAGCAGGGTAAGCACCCTTTCATTGCGCACCTTTATCATATATCTACATTCTTCCCCTAATGCTTGGGATGCGGTGAAGATGGATACACCTCGAAGCACGGTGTTGCCTGCGGGCGAGTTTGTGGGCGTTGGACTGGAACGCTCCTCTAGCGCCGTGTCATTGGCAACTTGCATGCTTTCATTCATCATTGTTGTTGGTCGAGGGATTCAGAAACTTGTTAGAGCTTTTGGGAACACTTTCCCTCAGATGACGATAAACTATTATAGGTCGCGTTGTCTTTCCCCAATCCGGAGAAATCGGACCGCCTTAGCTCGGAATCAGACCGGGCGCGCAAACAGTCAAAATGAACCGCAACAAATGTCAAAAGACATTTTTTATGTGGAAAACCCGAAATGGGTGAAAAACCATATGGCTGGATCTGTGCCGAGCCAAACTCCACTAAATCTCATGTGTTTACAATGGTTAGAGTTTGATCTCAGCTGGTGATACGACGCTACTCCGTTACAAGTGTAGAAAATGAAATGGGACGGGGAGGAAATGACCAAATCCTCGGAGCCTCGATGTAAGCGCTCCAACCTTGAGATTATATTGAACTCACGGAACCACGGTGTATGTGTTCCGGTTGGAAAAAAATTTAAGTCCACGGAGCTTCTAGATGGAGCGTTCTCATTGATGCAGAGCTTAGATGGGAGCTCTCTCACGGAGGCAGTTGACATCACTTGAGGCGTGTGGAAACTGTAGCGCAAGGAGTGCGGAATGAATTCCTGAGCAGAGTATCGGCCTAAGTCGATGATTTCACCGGAAAATCTCAGAGCTCACTCTTGTCTCCGGAGTTGCTTGGCTTGAAATGAATGTCTGGGGCCTATTTATAGTTTTCTGGAGGGTTAGGGTAGTAATTTACGTCGGGAAGTGATTTTTGTTGTTGAATGACATCGTTCCATTTCGATCATGTGGATCGCTAATTTTGTCGAAATGTTGAGAGTGCCTCCATTCCCTCTAGGTAGTTCGGACGGCCCAGGCAAGGTGCCTGAACGCGGCGACGGCGGCCACAGGCGGCCAGAAGTGGGGAGGCGGCCTCAAGTGAGATCAACTGCCACCACGAGAGCGCTCCAATCTAGGCTCTGCCCCAATGAGAGCACTCCCTCAATTAGCTCTGAGGACTTAGAAGATTTTCCAGCCGGAACGCTTCCCCCGAGGTTCTATGAGTTCAACGTCACCTCAATACCGGAGCGCTTCCATCAAGGCTCCGAGAACTTAGTCATTTCCTATTCGTCGCATTAGAAATGATATGTTGTCCTCCAAAATCAATCTCCAATCTTTACAAAACCCCATGAACTAGTGGATTTTTTTGGCTCAGCATATATCCAGACCTGTGGTTTTTCACACTTTCCGGATTTTTTACGTCAAAAAACCTTATTGTCATTTGCTGCAGTTTTCATTAACTATTTGCGTGCTCAGTTCGACTCCAAGCTAAGGCGGTCTGATTCTCCAGACCAGAAAAAAGTCGGGCGACACGCAACACATTTAATTGATGAGTTTAAAGAAATTTTAGAAACATTAGAATGTTCTCTCTAATTTTTTTTGTTAAACATTTTCTCTAAAAATTAGATGCTTTTATCCGAGAGTGAGTGTATATCATTGTTTTGATGGGAGATTCTCAAACTTGCACACTAAAGAAAATAAAGCTCTCAACAATCCAGAGATAAAAAGGTACAAAAAATATGAAAAAAATTCCTCTTAAATAATAGAGGGTGAAACAATTTGTATTTTACTATAAAAGAATTGAATAAATTATAGTTGATGAGGATCCCTAATCCACGGTGAATCCCTTTAGCGTGGTCCTGGCCGCCGGTTGCACTAGTGTGAATTCCTCTGCGCAGAGCCGTCTCCCGCAAGCCCATCTGATCAGCTGCATGGCTGAACGAGCGAGCCCACGCTTGTGTGGGGGGAGGGTGGCACGTGAGCATGCAAGCTGCCCCACCTGACCGCGTGCACTGCTGCGCACATTCAGATCCAGCACGTGCAAGTAGGACCCGCGCGCGTGCCTGCGCGCGCACGCAGGCCTTGCGTGCGTGCTTGCGTACGTGTACCTACGTCCGCGCACCTGCGCACGTGCTCCTGCGTGGGAGCATCCCTAGCCGCGTGTAAGGTCGACAAGCGTGCTCTTGCACGCTGCCTCGTTGCTCTGGTCGTGCGATCTACTGGTCGTCCGGCCTTCTGGCCGTCCCTGTATGGGCGGCCGATTTCTTCTTCCGGCAGGGTAGCCCTTCTGGACGCCCTCCCCCTTCTCACTGCTACCCAGGATGGGGGCCTAATTTGGCCGCCCATCCTTTTCCAACCGCCACCCCTAACAGGGGCGACCATTTTTCGCCCAGGCGGGCGTCCATTTGGACGCCCGTTTCTGCTAGCCGCTTCCCCTGATAGGGTGACCATCTTTTCGGCCAGGACGGGAGGCCATTTGGCGACCCATCCTATGCCAGTCGACCCCCCCCCCACCCCCCGGACAGGGGCAGCTTTCTTTTCTCCCAGGACGGGCGACCATTTGGTCGCCCTACCTCTATTGGACGCCCTCTATTTGGGGCGGCCTCCCCTTCCCCTCGGTCGGCTGGCCTTTTGTTGGCAGCCTTCCAAGTTCTTCTGGTCAAGCATCACCTTTGCTATCCAAGAGATCTCCAGGCCGTTTGTCGCCACCGTCATCGTCGTCGTCCTTCTCTTCCACCAACGCCGTCGGAGGCGCCCTTCTCTTCTGTCGCCGACATCTCCATCGTCGCCTCCCGACACCACATTCATCATCGTCGGCCTCCTCCCCCTCACCTCTCAGCCGGCCTTCTCCTTCGTTCGACCGGCCTCCTCCGCCGAACGGACACCGTCGTTGGTCGGCTCCCGCCAGCCGGATTCTTTACCGATGCCAACTATTCTCAGTCTGATCACACTCCCGTGATCGCCGATGTTGGTTACGTGGGTAACCGCCCAAATAACCGCATGCATGACCTCCCGCGGTGGGAGAAAATGCATCGCTAAAAAAAGAACTAGTCTATGTTTAACATAATTATTATAAATATGTGTGTCCCGACATATGTTAACTCGGTCTGCACTATATTAAATTGAGTGATTATGGTATGTTGAAAGCCGTGTAACCACCATAACCACATATGAGGCCTATAAGTAGAGCCTCGGACCTCCTTCATTTAATCCTCTTCTCTCCCGAAAAATCCACCTACAGATTTTCACTCTCCTCCTCCTTCGGATTTTCTATCTCCTCTACTTCTCTTCCTAGCGAGCTCCCACGCATGCATCTTCCTAGCGTGCTCCCGCATGCGCCTATTCTTTGCATGCTCCTGCATGCCTCTTCCTTGCGTGGTCCAACACATGTCTCATCATAGCGCGCACCCGTGTGCGCCTCTTCCTACCGCGCTCTCGCGCGCCTCTTCCATGTTTGCTCCCGCGCATCTCATCCTAGCGCGCACCTATGCGTGCCTCTTCATTGCCCACTCTCGTGCGCCTCTTCCTTGCACACTCTCGCGCACGTCTCATCCTTGTGTGCTCTCGCACACATCTCTTCCTTGCACGCCCCTGCGCGCTCCGCTTCCTTGCGCGCTCTTGCGTAAACATGTTCCTTGTGCGCTCATACGTTCACCCCTTCCTTGCGCCTCCTCCAGCAAGCACTATATGTGCTTTCCTCCAACAATCTCCTTGCGCACTGTCCTCTGGCAAGCGCCCCGCGCACTCTCCTCTGGCGAGCTCCCTGCACGATCTCCGCCAGCAAGCGCCCAACATGCTCTACTCTGGCGAGCGCCAGTAAGCACCCCACGCTCTCTCCTCTGACAAGCACTTTGTGCGCTCTCCGCCAGCAAGTGCCCTGTGTACTCTCCATTAGCAAGCTCTCTACACGCTCTCCTCTAACAAGTGCTCAGCCTTCAAGACTGCTTCAAGTGCACATTTGTGTGCTCTGCCGTTAAGTCCGCTCCTAGCATACCTCTATGCGCTCCACTCTCAAGACCATCGTAAAAGCCCAGCGCCCTCAACTCAACAACAGGCTCTCCAGTCTACAGCAAGCCATCTGCTCCAGACTTTTCAATACATAACAAGAAATAAGGAACAAAGGATAACAACATAGAATGTGCCGCCCGAGCTTCTAAGCAACAGATTCTAAGCATTGGGTAGAGAGCACTACTCCCGCTTCCAAGAATCATCAAAGCACTCTGAAGCACACAAAGAGATACTTAGCTCTGTGAGTGGTGGTCTGTCACCCTCTGAGGTCTTCCCCTTCTCTCTCTCAATAATTGTAACGAGGAGCGGCCTATCGCCATTGATTCTTCAACAGATTTGTAACTCGGAGCGCATAGTGAAGTTTGACTGACACAGATACGGTCATGTGATTTTTTACCTTACTGAGGGGTTTTTTTCATGTAAAAATTGTCTTGTGCACTTGTTCTCTTACTCGGTAATTGTTTGCGCACTCGACGCTCCTAGGCTAAGACAGTCACATCTAGACCGGTATAGAAACGCTGAGTTAGACCGCAGCAGTTTGACGCTGTCTGTAGGAAATGAGGATTCCCCAAACTCGAAGATGGTCCTGAAGACAGTATCCTCCCACTACAACATTTTTGGGCAACATCTAGACCGGTATAGAAACGCTGAGTTAGAATGTTGTCATAGGTGGTGTTGTTTATACGTGAGTTGCCAAAGATCTAAAGCTACAATTTTCTTACCTTTAGGCAACACTATACAAAAAACTGTTGTCTAAAACCTTAGAATAGGCAACAGTTTTTTGATGAACCAATTACAACATTCTAAAAATGTTGACATGTATTGTTACAATTTAAAACTGTTGTCAAAAGCTACAAAGGCAACGCTTTAAAACTGTTGTCAAGAAACTGTGAAATTTTAAAAAAACAAAACGTCGATGTCACGATAGAGGATGCTGAGCATAACATATAAGGACGTGTTTGGAAATCAATAGAAGTGTTTGAAATATAGGCATAAGAATAACCACAAAACTAAATCAAAGAATTGCATTTAATAAAGTTTAAAGACGAATGCCAAAATTTATTGTACTCTGGAAATCTATATAATATTAATTGCATATATATTATTCAGAGTTAAAAGAAGTTAGGCGTCATACAACAAAACACACCAAACTGTCACACCACAACAAAATAGTAAAGTTCTGTTCAAATATATAATTGTATGATGCATAGACACGTATAATATGTACGCATTTCCAATTTGATGGAATGTGTGCCTTCGCCACCAGCAAGCTTGTTCTTGTCAGGATGGAGCAGGAGAGCCAGCTTTCAAAACTGCTTCTTTATTGTCCATTCATCTGCAATCATCTCTACATGAATAATCATGTACCAGTCATTCCTTCATCCTCGGCCAGCTTGCGTTGACTGAAAGGTAAAACGATTAATCATAACAATGCTTCCTTATAAAATTAGAAATGTGTCTGGTTTAGTTTTCAAAAAATCTCCTTATTCTTGCAAGGCTAGCTGCTGTATATAAAAGACATTACCTGGAAGAATACAGCTTCTAGATGATAAAACTATGCATTTAAAACTTTTAGTCCGTGAAAGAGTGGGGTTGGAAGTCACATCCTGAAGGATTTGAGTGAATTCTTTGACATTGTGGCTGCCCACATTTCTATAGACGTAGAAGTAAGCTCTTGGCAACCTCCTGAGATAGAGGGCTCATGAGTTTTTTCCATCGAAAAGAGTTCTTTAAGTCAAAGCAGATCAAATATTTTCTTTGTTTATAACGAAATTTTTTGAACTCTCAAAGCTATAATAAGTTTATTTCATATAAAAATATGGAATTTCTAATGTTTTGCCTTCTGCCCAAACATCTGAAACATAAATTTTAAAAATATATTAACAGTCAATGGATGATTGAAATCTAAACTGGAACTACTGAAAGGTTTGAGATCAAAACTATTTTCTTTAGGAAATTCTTGGGACAAATTTTTTAGTAGCATTGCTTTGATCATACATCTAAGGAATGCAATGTTAAAACCTTACCAGATGACCACATCTGAATGTCGTGTCTTTGGGATTTGTTAAGCAAATAGTGCAGGCCTACAAGAGGAGAATGAAAAATTCAAGCTGATGTTTGGTCATGAAAGCAAACTTAAGCGGGAACAGACTTATATTGAAATGGAATTACTCGTGAGATTTTTCTGGAAAATTACTGTGATAAATTATAAATAATCACAAAGAAAAGAGATCATGAAGGATACAATATACTTACTCTATAGGCCTTAGAGGCTGAGTTGCTTTATAGGGAAATGGATTTTCCATCAGAGCACACAAAGCAAATGATGCCTCCATCTTCACACACAAAGCCAGAGTTGATCATATATTGAAATCTTGTTTTTATTGCTTTAATCTAAAAGGATGTGTTTCTCTCGGCACAAAAAATGAAACAAAAACGAACAAATTTGAATTTGAAAGCCAATACATTGATTTTGTGAGGAAAAAACCCTACCAACATTATTAAAAAGGCTCGCACTAACATTAAGAGCATTGGGCAGAAAGCACTACTCCCGGTCACTCAATGCCAGAGGTCTAAAAGCATTAACAGGAGATCAAGTAGTCAAGGCCTCTGTGTTGCTGAAATGAAATATGTCTAAGTCCAAAAGCATTGAGTGAAGACAGTTCACTCAACTCCTACTCAAAAGTAAATCTATGTAAGTACATAAGCGTTGAGTGAAGAAGGATCACTCAACGCCTTATTAGTAATTCAGAAAAGTCTAGAAGCGTTGAGTGAAGGAGATTCACTCAACGCCTTCAACCAGAAGTATTCTGCCAATTCCAAAAGAGTTGTGTGATGAAGGCTCGCTCAACGCCTTATCAGTTAGGTTGTACAAGCCAAATGCGTTGAGTGATGAAGGTTCACTCAACGCCTTAGGAAGCTGAATTTCTGCGAAGTATTTTTATGTTGAGTCACATGGCTTCACTCAACGACTATGCAGATTGACTGAAAATTCCTAAGTCCTCAAGCGCCGAGTCATGCTAACATCATCCAAAATTCAAATATTGCGGGCCTTGCGCGCTAGAAGACAAATGGCAATGAATGCCTTTAGTACAACAATTAAAGCTAAAGTAACTTTGCAGTTACCTATTTTGGCTGGTCCATACAGATCATAGGACCGTTGGGATGGCGAGACATAAGAGAAGACTTTACAAATAAATTAAAAAGGAGAGGAGATCAGGATCTTATTCTCTATCAAGGAAGTAAATCTTTTACACTCGGATTTACATAAGTTTTCTGGAACACAGAAAGAAGCTTGCTAATTGAAGAGATCAAGAACTGGAAATCACTAAGTCTTTTACAGTAAGAACAAAAAACTTATTTTTGTAAAAGAAGAAGTAGAGCATTCAAAAGTTGTTGTTCATCCTCAAGGCTACTGCATACAACATTGTTACATAAAATTCTTCAAGAAATAGAACTCTGCAGTTGTCTTCTCAGCATAAGTAGAACTACTCTGAAGATTAATAGTCTTGTTGCTGTGAAGAAGTAAGGACTGAGTGTTCTTAGTTCAGAAAGTGACTCAGAGAAAAAAATTTCCTGTAGTTAATCATCACCAAACCTTAACTCAATCTGTAAGATCATCTGTTAATCTGAGTTGTAAGCCGATATTATAAAGGATGAGTGTAGGAGCTGAGTCTCTGAGTTGTAGGATCCTGTTTAGGATTTGAGGTAGGGCTTGTACCTAAGGTAAGATATCTGTGTAGATCTGAGGTAAGAGATTTGATATCTTTAAGTGTGGGGATGTCTAGCCTGAGGTAGGAGTTACTATAATCTGAGTAATAGGAGTGAGTTTCACTCTAAGGTGTATGATCTTATGGGATCTGAGGTGTAAGCTCAAGGTGCAGAGATAAAGGTGGTGTTAGCCGAATCTAGCAGTGAAAGTGGATGTACCTCAGATAGGGAACCACTATAAATTCTGGTGTTTTGTTGTGTCTCTTGAAAGCTAAAAAAAAAAATCTAACACACAACTCAACGAAACTTAAAAGTTGTTCAAAGAGACTTGAAAACCTATTCACTCCCCCCTCCCCCCCCCCCCCTCTAGGTGTGTAGCTACTCTTGAACAAATACTTTCAAGCGCAATCAGAGAGAGATTGTTCAAAAAGGACTTAACAGTCTGAACAGATCTTCAAGAGTAGCAGAAGATTATCTTCATGGGTTCAGGTGAGATTCATAAGAAGTTGAGCTCAATGATGATTCCTATATGTAGGAAAGAGAACTTTGAGATATGGAAAGACAGGGTAAAGCTATTTATGAAAGGTTCAGGCCCTAGGATATTCATAATAGTTCAAGAGGGACCCTTCATTCCCATGAAGGTCTCTAATATAGATTCCACTATCCAGACACCAAATAAATATACTGAGTTGACCAAGGATGAAGTCATTCTGGCAACTATAGATAAAAGGGGCCAAAATATTATTGTTAGTGTCATAGATGACTCTGCTTTTCACAACTAGGTCCACTACAGAACTGCTAAAGAGATGTGGGATTCTCTTATTATATATATGGCAGGGACAGAGGAGGTGATGGATGAAAGGAAATCCCTCCTGAATTAGTAGTATGAGGCCTTCAAGCAAGGCAAGAAAGACTTCCTAGCTGACTATTATGAAAAGTTCTTCATGATAGTGAACAGTCTGATCGCCTATGGCAGACAGTTCACAAACTATGAGCTAAAAGATAAGTTTTTGAGATGTATAAAAAAGGAATGGGATATATAGATGTGTCATTATAGAGGTTGGAAACCTGGCCAACATAATGCACCAAAACTTCTTTAGGAAGCTGCTATCTCATGAGATGCAGTTGAACTCCAGAAGGGAGGAAGAAGAAGTTGTCAGGTCTCTCAACATAGAGAAGGTTGTGTCCTTCAGAGCTGAAGCCGTAAGAAGGAGCGGGAAAAAGAATCCTTCCCCTCTAAGGAGAGCTACAGAGTCAGAGTGCTCTGAATCTAGCTCCTCGGGAAATGAGTTGTCAGATGGATATGAAGCGGGTGCGGCACTCTAAACTCGGACTTTGCCACTGCCAAGTCCCTTTTTACTTGCACCCGCTTCATATCCTTCTCCAATGCACATGTCGTATCCACCAATGCCTGAAACCCTTGGTTCACCGAACTTGATAGCAGGAATCTCAACTCATCACGTAGTCCTTCGTAGAACTGATTGGTTTTTCGTTGTTCATCAGCGAATATAAACCCCGCATAGCGTCCCAATTGCGTAAACTCATGCAAGTAGGTATCGACACTACTCTCTCCCTGAGTTAGACGCTGGAACTCATTTTCCATAGTGATGTGTTGTGCCAGTAGGTATCGACACTACTCTCTCCCTGAGTTGACGCTGGAACTCATCTTCCGCCTGCGTTGGGGATCCCATACCCATAAACGTAGGAGGATTGAAGCTCACAAACTACTTCAACTGTCGTTCAGCTTCCCGAGGATCAACAGCCTCAACAGGTTCTGGCCTTACACCAACCCGTTCTGGCACCAAAGCCGGTTGTGCCTGCCCAGTAGGTTGTGCATGAATCATTGCAAACAGCGCCTCAGCAACTAAGCATACTGTTTCCGCAGAAGGAGGAGGTGTAGGCACCTTAGCTGGTGCCGCACTCTCATCAGAACGCTGGGGCTCAAATTGCCCAGCACCACTACGAGTCACCTATGGTGGACAAGACACACATTAGCGACCTTGCACAAGCAATAACAACAAGATAGGAACGTGCAGGTTCCTTAAACAGGTGTATTTTCAGTCCTTAGTAGACATTATTGAGTTCATTAATGTTATAGTGAGTCACACTTGCACGTGCTCGCCACCGCACAAAACAATTCGACCACGAATTCGAAAAAGGAAGACCGAGATAAGCTGATACCAAAATGTAACACCTCCACCCATTACATGACATATAATAGAAGGTCCGGTCGCGGCCCCACACCATATGCCACAAACAGGCGGTGAAATTACGGGTTAATATCAACAACTATTTGCATCCTAACTAAGAGCATTCTAGCGGAAGCTTTTACGTTGTTTGAACTCAATACATCTGAATGTCCACAATATATAAACCGACATTTATATATAACATCACGAAGGAATGTTCTCCAAATACACAGCAAGTTTGGCCTTATGGCCTCACAGTTCAGCTTTATAACTATGACTTTCATACATCGGCACGCAGGCCGGCCATACAGAAAATTAACATCTTCTTTGGCCTTCGAGGTCCAGCATAGCAGCAGCAACAACAACAACAAGGGATTCAGCCCCCTATTTTCCGCTCGGCTCTCATGCACCTGCACGGGACAATCCACCGCAGTGGTGGCAAACAAAGCAACGTTCAGTGTTCAGCTGACCAATTTATAACGACCCTACCCCTTACCCGGGGCAGTGGTATTTCTTCCTTGTGCGCATAGCATTTGACAAGCAGATATATCACACAATATGCACTCACGCACAATCAACATATCGCAAACGTCGAACACGCGGCTCGATGCTCCGTGCACTCAGGGCATATTCTTGGTGTACAGGAAATACCAGGGTCCCACCGACATTCAAGGCTCGAAGCCCAACGGCAAACTTGAGCATTTCTCTCCACGGTCTTCAGCCGGAGACTTTAGTCTTGTTGTAACGACCAGGGATTTGTCCCATAGCCTCCCATGGCATCGTTCGCTCCACGTTCTTCAGCCGGAGACTTTAGTCTTGTTGTAACGACCCGGGATTTGGCCCATAGCCTCCCATGGAATCGTTCGCTCCACAGTCTTCAGCCAGAGACTTTAGTCAAGTTGTAACAACCCGGGATTTGTCCCATAGCCCCCCATGGCATCGCTACCGGATGGCGCGCAGGCCTAAGACTCTCATTATGTGTTTCTGCCGAATGTCAATCGCTCAGACACTCATGGCGGACAACCATAATGCGGAGATAGTTCAGCCGTTTCCCGTTGCTAGGCTGAACACAGTTTGTGACACGCCCGTATCACAGGCCGTGTACCTTAAACGACAAAGAAATTGACTTAACCAGACCAGGACACGGCCGTGTGACACGCCCGTGTCACAGGCCGTGTGTTAGACACGGCTTCAGACACGCTTTTATCCAGCCCGTGTTCATCAGTCCTTGCAAAACTGCCCAAGCACAGAGAAGGACACGACCCTTGACATGCCCGTATCACAGGCAGTGTTTCCCACTCGAGGATCGTCGAGCTCACTCGAGAGAACGTCGAGCACATAGCAGGACACGACCCTGGACACGCCCGTGTCACAGGCCATATACCTCACTCGAGGATCGTCGACTATATTTCATCGAGCTCACTCGAGATCACCCTTCCAGCACTCGAGTGTAGGACACGACCATGGACACGCCCGTGTCCCCGGCCGTGTACCTCACACAGAGTAGGACACGACTTTGGGACACGCCCGTGTCCAAGGCCGTGTTGCCCACCCTTCTCAGCCCAATCACTACTGAGATTTGGGGCATTACACTACGTCTCTCCCTAGCAGTGGACAAGACACCTCAAGCCCAGGTGATCGAGCATAGAGCTATCCGGGTCTCGTCCTCCTCGGCATCCCCCGGAAAAACCCGAGTCCCGCCGCATTCAGCGACATCCCCTGTAGCACCCTATGTCTCTCCCTGATGGTGGACAAGACACCTCGAGCCCAGGTGATCGAGCACGGAGTTATTCGGGTCTCGTCCTCCTCGGCATCCCCCAGAAAAATCTGGGTCGCGCCGCATTCAGCGTCATCCCTCGGTAGCACCCTACGTCTCTCCCTGTCGGTGGACAAGACACCTCAAGCCCAGGTGATCAAGCACGGAGCTATCCAGGTCTCGTCCTCCTCGGCATCCCCCGGAAAAAACCCGGGTAGCGCCGCATTCAGCGACATCCCCCGGTAGCACCCTACGTTTCTCCCTGGTGGTGGACAAGACACCTCAAGCCCAAGCGATCGAGGTCGAGCACGAAGCTATCCGGGTCTCATCCTCCTCGGCCTCCCCCGGAAAGTTCAGGCCATGCCGCATTCAGCGACATCCCCCGGTAGCACCCTACGTCTCTCCCTGACGGTGGGCAAGACACCTCAAGCCCAGGCAATCGAGCACGGAGCTATCCAGGTCTCGTCCTCCTCGGCATCCCCCAGAAAATCCCGGGTCGCGCCGCATTTAGCTACATCCCCCGGTAGCACCCTACGTCTCTCCCTGGCGGTGGACGAGACACCTCAAGACCAGGCGATCGAGCACGGAGCTATCCGAGTCTTATCCTCCTCGTCATCCCCCAGAAATTCCAGGTCGCGCCGCATTCAGCAACATCCCCCAGTAGCAACCTACGTCTCTCCCTGGCGTTGGACAAGACACTTCAAGCCGAGGCAATCGAGCACGTAGCTATCCGGGTCTCGTCCTCCTTAAAACTCGGGTCGTGCCGCCACACGACGGCATCACCAGCTTGCTCGGGCCTCGCCCAGCAACCAAGCGATATCCCCCAGGTGGCGACACGACCTTCCATGTCTGTCGAAGAGGTAAACTCTCGCCCGGGTGATCGAGCACCAAGCTATCTGGGTCTCTCCCCGGCATCCCCCGATTTAACCGGGACTCGCCACAACTCAACGGAATCCACCGGCTTGCCCAAGTATCAACCCCCCCCCCCCCCCCCGACCCCGACAACTCTTGGTTTAACCGGGTCTCTCTCAACTTCCAAGCAACATCCCCCAGGTGGCAGCACGGCGTCCCCCTGACCGGCAAGGCAGTAAGCCCTCACCCAGGCGGACAAGCGCCAGGCTATCTGGGTCTTGCCTCCCGCAATCTTAGGGCCCGAGCCCAAAGATCAACCACCCAAGCGCACAGGTCACGCCTGGTTCCCTAGGCAGCACATTCAAGACAACATCGCCTCTTCCTATCCAACAAAACGACATCACACTACCTAAGGGCAAAGGCCAAAGGACGCAAATCACACAACCACAAGAAAAGGGCAAAGCACAGTAAATAAAAAAGTTGTCGCAATCAAATAACGGTACCAGTTCTCAGCAAGATAAAAAGAAAAGGACAAAGGTACATCTGCTGACAGGACTACTTGTCCTCCTCAGACCCCGCCAGCTCATCCGCCTAAAGGTCGTTGATGCCAAGGCCGGAGGTATCACACCCACGCTCGCGAGCAACCATCCGGATCACCTTGGATGTTCCAAGACGGAAGGCCAAATCACAGATCGCAGCAAGCTCAGGCTCGACCTCAACCGACCAAACCTCTTCGTGGATCTCCTGCGCCAGCTGACCTCGATCCACCTGAAAGGCTAGGGAGCCCTTGTACTCCACTACGCGTGCCGCCTTTAGCTCAAAAAGATGATCCTCAGAAGAAAGCCACTCCAGCTCCGGCTCAAGGCGGACTGCGTTTCCCAGCGCCTCCTCTGTCAGAACCTTCTGGATCGGAGCTCGTCCCGGAGGCGCGTGAGCTCCGCCTCCCTCTAGGCCGCCTTCAGGTCCAGCTCATGCAAACGGGCCTGGTCACCCTCCCGCTTCTTCGCCAAAGTCGCCAGAGAAGCAGCAGACGCCTACAACCCTCCTGCAAAAGGTCATACTGGTCTTTCATACCGACGTAGCAGTCGTTCCAAGAAAGCGCGATCCGGGACTGGACACCAATCTGTGGCAAAACAAAAAGGCAAGTCAAAAACTTCAAGAAAGAAAAGACATCCGAAGAAAAAGGAGGCGTGCTTACCTCCCGGTTCAGGGCCGCCAACGACGAAGAAACCCTCTTCCCCTTGGGAAAGGGCACAATAAGAGCATCCTCATCAAGAGCCTGGGGGGTAGAAGAGCCAACCACCTCAACATCAGTATCAGAGCGCGGGGCCTCACCGATGCAGGAACCGCCAAGAATATATTTCCTCTGTTTGTTCGTCAGGGGAGGAGGAGGGGGGAGCTCCTCGCTGGAGAGGATCAGCTTCCTCTTCTGATCTCGCCTTAGGGGAGCTGTGGCAACACGACCTAGGTCTGCAAAAAGCCCGCACAACAAAAGGCGCTTCTCGTCCACAAGCACAGAAATGTTATACAGCTGAGCCGCCAAGTCCCGGGGGAGGTCAAATCCAAGGATGGGAGAAAACTCGCGCTCCCGACCTTTCATCCGCACGCAATCAATGGAGAGGGTGTAAGACCCCCCTTTTTTTTCTTTTTGGACACCGGGGTCTTAGGCCTAGAACCGCCGTTTTGCGGTGACTCCTTCACGCCCTGAAGAGTCATCACCACAAAGCGCCGATTCTGCCGGCCAATTCGATCACAGAAAAGTAGCAAAATAATGAAGTAAATGTAAACTATCTGTCCACAGAGAATCACATGACATAATAAATATAACTCCACGAAGGGAGTGTCCACAGAAAATAACATCAGAGTAGCAAAACGGGCTTATGTCCGGTACATCAAATCCTCACTACAAGATCTCTCATGCAGAAACAAAAGTAGAAAACTGCTCAGGGTCGAGACTCACGGTCCCGGCTGTGTGAACTCCGGAGCTAGACTGCCCCACCTCCAAGCGCACCGGTCTCTGGGGCTGCTCCTCCATGCTGGTCTCCGCGATCCCCTAAATGATGCGGTTCGAAAACCGTTAGTCTAAAAGACTAAGTCCTATCATCCCCCACCCCTTCCCCCACGGCTCCTAGGCACCGAGCGGAGAGGAAGAAAGGGGAGGACTTGAAGGTGGAGAATATCAAAAGCAGATGGTAGCGGTCCCATTCTAGCAAGTTCTATAGCATATAAAGACAATAAGCTGTAATATGAAATGTAACCTTCACTTATGTGAAAAACACATAAGCCAAGGGGTCTTTTGCAAGGCTCCCATCGTATAAAAATTCTCATACCGATTTATACGCTGGGGTGTCGGTGGTCAAACAGCAGTAACTAAATATATCAAAATTAACCTTAATTTATAAACTTGCCCACACAAGCTTATAGACTAAGGGGTCGTTTTGCAGGTCCTAAGGTATAAGCGTCTCATTCCACTTATACTTTATGTGTCAAGGTTAAAGGTAACGATTATGTCATGACATGCAAGTGGGTATGATGGACATGCAAGTGCAACACACACACCCGACTCTGTGCACACAGACCTTTAGTTCCCCCTTTTTGGAGTTGTAACCTCCCAGGATACCTCCGTAGTGGCAGACGAAAGCGGTGGGTTGGGCCTCACCCACCTCTAAACCAGTAAAGCACTACCGGTCAGACCTATCGTACGCCTCAACGGTTGGTGCACGAAGCGGACTCCTGCGTACTCTTGCCGGCTGGCGCACCGGACTTCTGTTGGCGAAGTGCTAACCACACTTGCCGAGTCAACGTATTGGCATCGGTGCATCGACCCACCAATACCGAAGACCCACCACCATAATTTCCTTTCCTGTTATGCACAAGCAAATTAGCGTAATCAAGAATCGAGCCGAAGCTCCCCGGACCAACACGTCCGACTCAAGCAATCGAGCTGAAGCTCCCCGGACCCAAAGTCCGCCTTTTAACCATCCGAGCCGAAGCTCCTATCCAACCTCTGGTGCCATCAGTGTTGTGGAATGTGCAACCCTAATTACTAAGTTACTCTTTTCAGCTTGTTAAACAGTTTACGTTAACCCAGGACTGCCCCCGGTATTCCCTGTGAAGGGCTCTCAAGGGGCACTAGGAACTATGTTGGGATTACGCCCAGCGTTCCCTTTCGCAAGGTACTTATTTTATTATTGGTTGATTCCCTTACCCTTTATTTTCTCATATTTCGATATGCTAATCCTAGGTAATTTGACTCAACTCTCCTTGGGTAGGACGATCTTTCGTCGGACCCGAACGCCTATAACCCTAGACAGAACCACACCTTACTCACTCATCTTCCAAAGATGCAGCCCATTCCACTTGTCCTTACAACAAACCATCAGGACCCATCATACTTGCCCTAATTCACATCCAAATGAAATCCTGCAGTTTTGCTATATGCAGACCACTTAAGCTACATGACCCGTAAAAAGGGAAGTACATGAAATACTCATCCAGTACCCTTATGATAATTATTAGAGGTCTAAAAGGACATTTGAAGCATAAATCCAGAAATCCATAATTTTCCTAATTTGTCTGATAATTAATTTATTTATTCTAGTGTCCCAAAAGGCCCAGGTTTGAACATGAAGTGCCATTTTCAGACAAGATATTAATCCACTAAATTTATGATAATTACAAAATGCCTAATCAACTCTAAATCCTAAGTCTCCCAATTTTTTAGCAAGGTTTAGGCCTTTAAATTAAATTTCAAAGATGCCCCATAAAAAGTCATTTTAAAAGATTCTATAGTAATAACACCTCCAAAAATTCAGAGAAAATTCAAGGATGATTGTGATGGACTAAAAGTACCCTAGAAAAAGTTTCATAATTTATCATTTGGAAATAAAGCTATATTTGATTTTCATATGAACTCTCTAATTTAAGGGTTAATGAACAAAATATGCTAATCAGTCATCAAATATTTCCACAAAACTTTCCATATGATAACATTGAGCTAAAAACACTATGCAGGGAGTTTCATGATTTTTCATTAAGTAATGGCCTCTGACAAGAATTATTAATATGTAATCAAAATAAAGCACTTGTGAAGTATATGCCCTAAATAGATACCCAAAAATTCTAACAAAATTCATACAGGCTTATTATAACCTAAAACCAACTCTGCCCATGTTTCATACCCTCTCTATGGGCAGTGAGACCACAATAGCCAAAATAATTATTAGGGCATTACTATTGATTACAAATGAAGTGCTATAACCATTGTCCAAAATTCCTCAAGTAAATTGTCAGAGTCTCAAAATACCCTAGCCCCCTCACTACCCAAATTTGGTTAAGTTTCAAGATGTTTAGCTAACCTAAACCTACACTACAAGTTTTAGGACCTAAGCTAGGGTTAGGGTTTTGGGGGCCCTACCATTTCCAAAATTAGCTAATCTTTTAACAGAGGGTTCTATATATCCTAGGAGCCTCCTTGCAAAATTTGGAGTTCATCCAAGGTGTTTAGGACTCATACCCTTCACAAGGCCAAAAGGTCCCTCCTTAGGGTTTGACCTAGGAACTTAGGGCAAATCTATTCCTCCCTACCCCGTATTCCATGGGGAGGTGATAAGTGCTATAACAAGCCAGTGGCCCAAATTTCAGCCTCTGTTGAGGTGATTTGGTCACTCAAAACCAAAAGCGCAACTTTTGACCAAAATGCCCTTATAAGGGTATAGTTAGGGTTGGGTCAAAACCTATTAAAAACACATCCAAATTAAATGAACTTTTTTACAGATACCTAATTGGAACCCAGGGACCACTCACCAAAATTTGGGAGGGTTTGGAGGTGTTTAGGGCACCTATTTAATTTATCTATTAATTATTAAATATTTACCAAAACTATAGAAATATTTTCTCCAAAAATTCCCATTTTTGGGCAGGCCCTAGGTATATCTAAGATAGACTCTCTGCCAAAATTTCAGCTAATTTGGGCTAGGGGTGAAGAGTGGGCACTCAATTTAATGACTGCCTAGCCTTAAGGGTATGTCCCACCAAAATGGGTGCCCTGGTTAGACCTTACACCCAAATGGGTTCAAACTAATTTTAAAATAAAGTAGACTCACGGGACTACAACTT
This sequence comes from Platanthera guangdongensis, assembly GCA_039583875.1. Lineage (NCBI taxonomy): Eukaryota > Viridiplantae > Streptophyta > Magnoliopsida > Asparagales > Orchidaceae > Platanthera > Platanthera guangdongensis. The sequence continues at coordinate 177,735,134 of CM077162.1, read as the reverse complement.
TCATGTTGAAGTATTTTCCACCAGAAGACCCCTAGTATTTTTAAAGTTTTAAACCATTAATATCAAAAACTGTGACAGAAATGCATTAATATAAATTATTTCCTATAGTTTAATATCAGGGGAGGCACGAATCTTGACGCAGATTCGACGGAATCCCGTCGTCTTCTCCAATGAGCCAACGGCTGCAATTCGTCCCGCCTGGAGCGATTTCCAAACCTTCCCGCCGGCGATCCAGCCCCTTCCCCGGCCAGCCACCGCCACCAACACCTCCGTTGAGGTGGTGGCTATCGCCAGGCGGCGGCTCCGCCGCCGGAGAGGCGTTTTCCGGCGGATATAGCAAGAGGTTTTCTTGCCGAAACCAGGAGAAATCCCGGATTGGATCGGGCTCAATTGAGCCCGAAACTCAAGCCTAATTAATCCTAAGATCTACCCGCGGGTTAAGGAGAGGAGGACCTTCCTGGCGGCCTGGATGCGAGAGGAGCGGCGGGATGCCATTGACGACGGCGGCGGCACTCGGCTTCTGCAACTGCATAGTGGAATGGCTCGTCTCCTCCAGGTAAACGCTCTAAAATGATCCCATCGGCTCCCTGAAGGTGTTTAAATGGCAAATGGGGGAGAGGGGAGGCTGGTTCTTCAATGGCCATTAACACCATTAAAGATGTGGCTCGGGTTGTGTGGAGGGGGGCTGAACCCACCCCTTGGTGGCCGGGAAACGGCTGGAATCAACTCCTCTCTCCTAGAGGAGTTGATTGCAGCCATAATTGGTGGTTGTTAGCCTTCCTTGACCGGCCTCTCACTTCCCTTTCTTCTTCCTCATTTTCTCTCTCCTCCATTATCATGGAGGGGAGCTCCCTTCTCTCTCCTAGTCACCCCTGGTTGACTAGTCAACCTCACAAGCTAAATGCAGCCCACTTGATTATGATGGTCATGGGAATGGGTTTAGCCTAGGGGAGAAGTGGCTTGGGCTTGGGTTAGCCCTTTTGGGTTAAGTTTGACTTGACCTAAATGAGGGTTGACTTGGGTCAACATGACCAATTGGGTTGACCCCTATGGGTCCTGGGTGACCCATTGGCTTCTCTTAGGGCCTAGGTAGGGTTATGTAGGGTTACCCTGTACTTTGGAGGTCACATACCCTTAGTAAGGGTACTTTGACCAGGTTAGGGCTTGAGTTGACTTGGGTCAACCTGGCCTCTAGGGCTGACCCCAATGTGTCCTTAGTGACCATTTGACCTCACTTTAGGGTTAGGAGGGCATAGGAGGGGTCCTTTAGGCTAGGAGTAGGTCAGTTGGCCCTAAGTAGGCTAGTTTGACCCATTTAGGGCTAGGGTTGACCTTGGTCAACTGGGCCTCTTGGGTTGACCCTAGTGGGTCCTTTTGGCTCTAATGGGTCTCCCAAGTATTAGGGGTGTTGTGGTAGGGTCTTGGGGTTAAGGTGTAGCTCATGGTCATCCTAAGCCATTGTTTAGAGTTCTACTATTTGCAGACCATGATGATCTCCACCATTTTGTCCCCTATCTCCTGGCCCATTTCTGGCTTCCTAGGGTTTGTCATGACCTAGTCATGGCTAAAACCATTCTTAGGGGTCTAGTTGGAAATGGGATGTTACAGAGGGAGCCCCAAAGCTCAGTCCACCCCCAGCAGTTGCGGACAAAGTCGTAGACCGTGTCCCCATGCCGCCGGTCAACGCGGCTCTCGAACCTCAATCAGGCCTTGTTGTTGTGAACCTCGACCCAGCCACCGCTATCCAAGCACACCTCGCACCAGTCCTTGAACATATCCAAAGAGAAAACTGAGCCATGCTCCCGGAAGAACGCAATCAAACCCATCTCCCGTGTCATCGCCAGGGGGACGAACTAGGACACCGGGACACCGCAGTACTTCAGAATAGCTGTGAGCTCATCACATGGGGGGAAGCGGACACCCTCTCTTAGCAACGACTCGCATAAGGTCGTCCACGACTGGGGGACTCTGCACCCGCTAGCGGTTGTCAGGGGTCCTGATCTCGATCTCAGCAACAATATTGTACCACGTCCTCCAGGCGGCCATCTGCTCTCCCGTCAGAGTCAACTGCAGCCTCATCGGCTTGCACTTCACAACCCGCCTCCGAACCTGCACAACAAGTACGACAAAGTGATCAGGAAGCAATGCAGGCGCACCCAACCATGAAGGCGCGCCCGCACGACACATAACCCCACGCACACCCCAGCTAGACACACCCGACCAAGCCACGCGCACTTACGCGCACTCCTAACCGGCCCGCACAAGGCCGCTGTGCACGCAGCCTGCACGCAACTCTTGCGCGCCCGCGTCCAACCCACGCGCAGCCTGGCCGTGCGCCCTGCGTGCAGCCCGTGCGCGGCCGCTGCACAAGCAGCCTGGCCGCGCGCCCTGTGCACAGCCCGCGCACGGCCGCTACACGCGAAGCCTGGTCATGTGCCCTGCGCACATCCTGCGAGCGGCCGTTGTGCGTGCCGCCCGGCCGCACGGCCCGGGCACAGCCTGCATATGCACGCGGCCTGGCCACCCAGCCCGTGCGACCTGCCGGCGCGCAGCCCGGGTGTAACGCCCCCACCCGTCACATGACATATAACAGTGGGTCCGACCGGGGCCCCGCGCCATATGTCACAGATAAGCGGCGGAATTACTGGTGGAAATCAAAATCTACTCGCATCCTATCTCAAAACATTCTAGCGCAACATTTTTTTTTAAGTTGAATGAACTCAACTCCATGAATGTCCACTACTATATAAACTCCACATTTATATATATACACTGGGAATGTATACAACTCACACACCTCTGGCCTTAAGGCCTTACAACTCACACAATTACATTTTTGTACATTGGCACGCAGGCCGGCCACACATGAAATCTAACCACGTTTTCTTTGCATGGCCTTCAAAGTCCTTTAGCAGCAAGCCATCCTTTCAGCTCCTTTCATTTCCAACATTACCTGCAATTGCCCATCCATTCCAAAACAGAAAACAATGTAACGGTCAGCATTCGCTGACCCATTATAACGACCCTACCCCTTACCCGGGGCAGTGGTTCCTTCCCTGTATGCAGTTCCATCATCAAGCATTATATCATCAATATCATTAAGCATCGTTTCATCAATCATTCTCTTTATCATTCTAACAATCACAATCACATCACAAACGTCGGAATCCACCAGACGCTTCGTGCACTCAGGGCACCTTCTTGGCGTACCGGGTATCCCAGTCGTACACCGCCGTTCGAGGTACTTCACTTGTTGGTTGGCCGGCTCAAGCCTAGTCCACCAGTCTCGCAAGATGGTGACATCCCGTCCATACCACTCAGAGGTACAACCTCGCAGCATTCTCAAACAACCAGAGCAGATCGACCCATGCCATGTGGTGTAACAAGCCGGGTTTATCATTTCTCCCCAGACATTACCACCAATCGACCCCTCACCTATTTCTGATCGACCCACCCATGTGGTGCAACAAGCCGGGTTTAACTCAGCTCCCCAGGCCTTGCCTCTAATCGATACCTTACTAACCAGATCAACCCACCCTAGTGGTGTAATAGGCCGGGTTTATCTCGCGCTCCCCAGGCGTGTTACCAATTGATCTCTCCACCAGGAGCTTAACCAAAGCCTCCCAACATCCATATCAACATCACATAGCATGCATTCCAATACATGAAGCATACAAATCATCTTTGCAAAGCCACGAAGTCTTCTCCGGTTTACCCATGATCATCACCAATCCAGACTAACGGTCCAGATGGGCTTCACACAGCATGCCTATGCCGTACTTCACAATTCCGGCTCTAGATGCAGACTCAATCGAGGAATCACTTACGACATCCACCTCTTGGTGGAGGATTCCAGGCACGTGCATAAAGAAAGGACTTCGATGTCCAAGAAGTAGATCGTTACCCTTGAAGATCGCTTCGGCGCCATAAAGTAGCCGGATGGAAGTCACCGCCTCGGCTTTGCCTTCACGAATCCGCTCTCGGATCTTCGCTCCACACTCCGCAGCTTCTCCAGCAGCTGGTAGTCTCCTCCCTTCCCTCCTTTCCCTAGGCCTTTCTCCCTCTCTCTCTTACAATAAGATGAAGAAGAAGGAGATGAAGAGAAAGGGTTATATCCCCTCTTTCGGCCTTATCAACACCTGAACAGATCCTATCCATTGGATCCAGGAAAAGGGAATCAAACGGCTCAGAATTGGCCAGAAAACCCTGAACACGGCCTGATACGCCCTGTGACAAGCCCGTGTCACAGGCCGTGTTACTTAAGCAGCAGACCACCGCCTCACATCCAACCAGTACACAGTCACGGGACACGCCCGTGTCACATGTCGTGTCACTTGACACGCCCTCAGACACGCCCGTGTCTGTGGCCATGTTCACCTGGCTGCACACTCTCAAAACCACCCGAGACTCACACGGTCTGTGACTCGCCGTGTCTCAGGTCGTGTGCCCATACACGACACTAGACACGCCCCAGCTCAGAATTCATCGGGTTGAGTTCGTCGAACGCGCTGACACGCCCTGTGACACGCCCATGTCACAGGTCGTGTTCTGCACTCGACGATCGTCGAACGCAGCTCGACGACATTCGCTGATCGTTGAACGCCGATCGTCGACCGCGCTGACACGCCCTGTGACACACCCGTGTCACAGGGCGTGTCCCCTCCAAAACTTTGTTCGTCGACCGAAGTTCGTGGAGCACTCGACCGAAGTCGTCGACCACTCGACACGCCCTGGGACACGCCCGTGTCCCAGGCCGTGTCACCCATGCCTGAATCCAAATTTACTTTGGGGTGTTACAATCCTCCCCTCCTTCAAAGGATTTCGTCCTCGAAATTTAGCTCACTCCAATCATCCACATAACAATCGATCATGCGCATTTGCGAGCCGTATTTGAGGTCATGGCTTATCTCACCCCAAGCCATCGCACATGCTAAACAAACATACAACACATACATACATCCCTAACTTCCACCTATGCACATTCTGCCACAAAATTCATCAAGTGATCGTGACACAAACACATCATAGCGATACATCATGATCAATCGATCACCTCACTATCACAAGTGCACCAAGAGTTTATATATGTACAACATCTTTTTATTCATATTAACAACATCACACATATGGACAATCATAGTTTGCATACACATCAAGTTACTATCCAATCACATCATTCAAGTGATTCAAGTCACTTACTTCCGCTCAGCCTCCCTATTTTGCATTTCTCAATTAAGAGACAAATTAAACACGCAAGGCTGAATTTCACCGACTGAGCTTTGTGGCTCTTGCACTTCCATAGCATGCAATTGAGGTTGCGTCCGGGGTGTAGATGACTCGGTCACTGCTTTACTCTTTTCTTCATATGACACACCTGTCTTTTTCTCATCCCTTGCAGGGGCATTCCAACAAAATTTTGCTATATATCCTTGCTGCCCACATTTATAGCATATACGTGTATCAACACGTCCGCCCGTAAGTCGCCCCCGAAGAAACAGTCGACGGAGCTGATTCCGCAGGCCTAAATCTTTTCTTCTCTCGTCTTCTAAACTCCGATTGATCTGATTGAGGTACTTTAAACTCTTGCTTTTCCACTGTCAGTCTCTTCTTTTCTTGTACCCGCTTCAAATCTTTCTCTAAAACATGGGCTGTATCTACCGATGCTTGAAAGTCTTGGTTCACCGAACTCGGGAGTAATAATCTCAACTCATCTCGTAGTCCCTCATAAAAGCAATTCGTCTTTCACGCTTCCTCCACGAAGGTAGATCCTGCATATCGCCCCAATCTGGTGAACTCATGCAGGTACGTATCAATATCTGTATCACCCTGCACCAGACGTTGGAACTCATTCTCCTTAGCAATCCGCTGCGACGCCGTCAAATATTTGGCAAGAAATAATCGGGAGAATTCATCCATTGAAACCTCCGTTAAACCTCGACCTGCCAAACGATGCACTTATATTTCATCCCACCACTGTTGAAACCGGAATCCGGCCTCTTGTGGAGTTCGACCCTTGGGGAAGGGGTGGTCTCGCGCCTACTTTGCTCCTGCAAGAAAAACAACGAAAGAGACAAGAAAGAACAGACCCAAGGGCTCGGCAGGGAGGTCCCACCACAAACCCGGAAGATCTCTGAGCGCTTCCCCTCCTTAGCCAAGAGCCGAGCTAAGGTACCCTCAGAGAACACTTGAAAGTGAGAGTAAGGAGGCACTGAAAGCGTGTCCTCTGAGGTACCCCTTGGGTCTTATTTATAGATTTTCAGAATCTGAACTGCCAATAACCAAAAGGACTGACCTGGAAATGCCAAAAGGCCCCTGATTGGGTCTGCCAACAGCCAAACTCCGCTGTTCTGAATAGCTATGCGCAGTCCAACCTGGTCTGCCAACAGCGAGGCTCCGCTGTTCTGAGTAGCTATTCGCACCCCTGGGGGGTCAGCTCGCCTTCAGTTCCCCCGCAGGAGGCGGGCGCGGCCTGGCCTCGTGGCTCGCCTATCCTCCCTGGGCGAGCGCGAGCTGATATGGGCGAGCTGCCTGTCTTTTGCCGGGCGGATCGGCAGCCAGGTCGCGTGTGGGGGTTGGCCGGCGGTCGTCGCGACTTCGATCGACCCGCCAGTCGCGGGTCGCCAGCTCGCTCGCCTCGCCGGCTCGCTCGCCTGAAATGGGCGGGAGCGGGCCAGCCCTTCCGCCGTATAGCCCGTTTTGTCGCTCGGGTGCGGGTCGCGGGGCTAGGCCTGCTCAACCTCCCTGGCGGGACCCGCTCGCCGGACACAGGGTTGTACACAATCCCCGCACTTTTTGAGCTTGAATCAAGCTCGGAAAGAATCATCCAACCCGCGTGTTCGGCGAGCTCTGTGCTGAGCTGGCAGGGAATCTTCTGGTGGGGGCCCACTGTCCTGCTATAAATACACACCGCTAACCCCTGGAGGAGACTCCCCAGATCCCTTCATTTCCTTTGAGCAGATCTTAATTTCTCGATGCCGGTCAGCGAAGAGGTGCGAGCTCGCCTGGCGGTAGCGGGACTGAAGACTCAGGAGGAGGCCCTCGAGGCTGCCCCTTGGTTATCACGCGGGTCTCCCGGCCCTCTCTTCAGGCCGGCGAAGGGAAAGATTGTCAGGCGGTCTCTGACGGGTGACTGTCTGGGCTCCAGCTCGGCGGCGGGTGTCGAGGTAGTCCCCGGGGTACGCGACCTTCCGCGGATTATTGTTGTACCTCTGACCTTTTGTTTTGCAGGCGGTTCCCTGTGAAGAGGTGGGGAATGGGGGAGAGGATCGCCCCCCTCGCGTGTCGCCCGAGAAGGTCGCTGGTTCCCCAGTTCTGGACCGCCCACCTCCGGAAACTCCCTGTCCGCTGGCTTCCCACGGGCTGGGAAAATCTCTTGAGACCCTCGAGGGAGGAAACTTTCAGGGTCGGCCGGGCTCTTCTCGCCCATCTGTCGGTGCGGGCGACGTGCCAACCCCTGGTGAGTTGGCTTTTATCATTGGCTTTGTCTCTTGCTCGCTCCTTCTGACCCCCCCCCCCCCCCCCGTTTGCAGGCTTTAACAGGGCCTCTTCTGAAACCGAGATGAGCGAAGGGTACTCGCCTCCGCCCGACGTGGACAGTGTTTCTGACTACCTGGGCGACCCGACCGATGCGGTGGGGATGAAGAGGCAGGTGATGCGGCTGTTCCAGAAACACACACTGCTGCTGCAGGAGATCATGAAGAGGATCGATGACGACAAGGCCGAGACCGAGGCCCGGCTCGCGGCCTTGGAGGGCCCTCCGCGCGAAGCGGAAGACGACGATGTCACCTCACCGGGCGTGCATATAACGCGAGCCGAGGGGCATCTTAAGAGCGCCATGGAGCAGGTCGGCCTGGCTCAGCGGGAGCTGGTGGCGGTTCGCGATTACCACGATCCTCGTATGCCGCCTCGGTCTGGAACGAAGAGGCGGCACAGGTGGAAGTGGGTCGAGTACTGACCCAATTTTCTGCCCCTCGCTTGCGGGATACCGCGGGGTTGTTGTCATTTCGGAGTTATCTTGTATTTGTAATCGCTAGCGACTCTTTTAGCCCGCCTATGGGCCTAACTTGTTACTGCTGAGGTTCATTGGAAATATCATGCTGTTTTTATTGTTTTCTGTGGGCGGGTTAAGGGAAAGGTCCGTTCTTCCTCTTGCGCTGATCGGGGCGAGGGCGAGCCGAGGGGCTCGCCAGACGGGATTCTCCCGTCTCGCACGGAACAGCGTGCGGGTGCGGGTTGAGGCTCGCCCGCACTGGTCTTCCGCGGTTGCGGCCGGGCGGGAACCGTGCCGGATCGACCCTTGAGGTGCGGTCGCGCGCGGGAAGTCGAACCGTCGGGCTGATTTTTTCTATTCGCACCCCATCTTTCGGCGGGAAGTTTCCCGCCCTTTCTCTTTCCCTATAAATAGGCCTTGCAGGCCCTTACTTCTCCATCGATTCCAAACCCTCCTGCTTCCCGTTCCCCGCGGAGTACCGTCTGTGTTCGCCTTCTGGCTCTTCTTCGCACGTTCGGCGGCGACTCGATGGGAATGGGCGGAGGCGGCGGCGACGTGGACGGCCGAAGCAAGTGCGCTTGGACCTTCTCCGAGCACGATTTTCCTCGGGCCGTCATCTCTGAGCGCGAATACTTGGATGCTCTGATCGACCACGTGCCGCCGAGCTTTTCGGCGAGACGGCCCGGGGATGGGGAGAAGATCAACGACTTATCCAGGGATGAGCTCGTCATCCCGCTAGCTCACTTTGAAGTAGGCCTGCGACTCCTCCTGTGGCCCGAGGTGCGCCAGGTGCTGAAATACTTCGGGGTCGTCCTGGGCCAGATGACCCCGAACTCCATCGCCGTCATGGTGGGGTTCGCCTACTTCCTGCAAAAGGAGCGAGTGGAGTTCAGCCTCGCCGTGTTCCGGAAGCTGTTCTCCTTCCGGGCGAATCGAGACGGGACGGCCTACTTCTCCAGCGCCCACCTCAAGGTGCGGGAGACAGTTAATAAGAGCCACAATTGGCTGAAGAAGTTCTTGTTCGTCAAAGGGGACTTCGGCAACGTGTTTTTTCTCGAGGCTAGGGATGACACCGAGTGACTTCCGGCCCTGCCAGCTAGGTGGGAGCCTGGCAGCGGGATCTTCTCGGGGTCCAAACACATTCCATCGAGTGACTTCCGGCCCTGCTAGCTAGGTGGGAGCCTGGCAGCGGGATCTTCTCGAGGCTAGGGATGACACCGAGTGACTTCCGGCCCTGCCAGCTAGGTGGGAGCCTGGCAGCGGGATCTTCTCGGGGTCCAAACACATTCCATCGAGTGACTTCCGGCCCTGCCAGCTAGGTGGGAGCCTGGCAGCGGGATCTTCTCGAGGCTAGGGATGACACCGAGTGACTTCCGGCCCTGCCAGCTAGGTGGGAGCCTGGCAGCGGGATCTTCTCGGGGTCCAAACACATTCCATCGAGTGACTTCCAGCCCTGCCAGCTAGGTGGGAGCCTGGCAGCGGGATCTTCTCGAGGCTAGGGATGACACCGAGTGACTTCCGGCCCTGCCAGCTAGGTGGGAGCCTGGCAGCGGGATCTTCTTGGGGTCCAAACACATTCCATCGAGTGACTTCCGGCCCTGCCAGCTAGGTGGGAGCCTGGCAGCGGGATCTTCTCGAGGCTAGGGATGACACCGAGTGACTTCCGACCCTGCCAGCTAGGTGGGAGCCTGGCAACGGGATCTTCTCGGGATCCAAACACATTCCATCGAGTGACTTCCGGCCCTGCCAGCTAGGTGGGAGCCTGGCAGCAGGATCTTCTCGAGGCTAGGGATGACACCGAGTGACTTCTGGCCATGCCAGCTAGGTGGGAGCCTGGCAGCGGGATCTTCTCGGGGTCCAAACACATTCCATCGAGTGACTTCCGGCCCTGCCAGCTAGGTGGGAGCCTGGCAGCGGGATCTTCTCGAGGCTAGGGATGACACCGAGTGACTTCCGGCCCTGCCAGCTAGGTGGGAGCCTGGCAGCGGGATCTTCTCAGGGTCTAAACACATTCCAATTCTCTGAGCAATCTAGATATGACAATCCTGGGGGGAGAGAAGAAAGACTTCATTATAACAAATCGCGTCGCTTACAGGAGCTTAGGGAAAAAACCTCTTCAAGTCGTCTCCACTCTAGGTGAGACTCAGGGCCTCGCCCTCTACATTTTGGAGCCGATAGCCCCCTGACCTCAAAGCTTCCTTCACAATGAATGGCCCCTCCCAGTTGGGGTTGAGCTTCCCTGCGGACGCTGACCTCCCTGCCGCGTCCACCTTCTTCAGCACCAGGTCCCCTTTTGCGAACTGCTTGACCCTCACATGCTTGTCAAAGTATTTTACCATCCTCCTTTTGACCTCCTCCTGTCGGATGGCCGAAAGATCCCTCAACTCTTCCACCATGTCAAGGGAGAGTCTCAGCCCCTCCCCGTTCTCGGCTTGCCATTCCTCTCGGCCCTCCCTGGCCGTTCCGACTCGCGGCGTTTGGACCTCAAATTCTATGGGGAGCACCGCCTCGCACCCATGGGAGAGCTTGAAGGGGGTCTCCCCCGTGGCCGTGTTTGGGGTGGTTCTAAGGGCCCAAAGAACGGCGGGGAGCTGCTCCACCCAGCTCCCCCTCAAGTTTTCCACCTTCTTCTTGAGGAGATTGACGATGATCTTGTTCGCCGCCTCCACCTGCCCGTTGCTCCTGGGGTGGTGGACCGAGGCGAACCTGAAGTCGATTCCAAGCTGCTCGCAGAAGCTGGTGAACTCGGCACTGGCGAACTGGGGTCCGTTATCGGTGACGATGGCTTGTGGCATCCCGTGGCGACAGATGATCTCCCCCCAGACGAAGTTCCTGATCACTTGGGAGGTCACCTTGGCCAACGCCTTCACCTCCATCCACTTTGAGAAGTAGTCGATCATCACTAGGAGGAACCTTCTCTGGCCGCTGGCCTGGGGGAACGGTTCAACCAAATCCATTCCCCAGATTGCAAAGGGCCAGGGGGCCGTGATACTCTTGAGTTGTTGGGCCGGCTGTAGCTGGAGGGGGGCAAACAGCTGGCACTTATGACATCTCCTTGCGAACTCCGCGGCGTCTCGGCCCAGGGTGGGCCAGAAATACCCTTGCCTGACTATCCTTCCTTCCAGGGTCCGACTCCCGGAATGACTTCCGCACTCCCCGGAGTGGACTTCCTCCAGGATCCTATGCGCCTCACCCTCGGCTACGCAGCGAGCCAACATCCCGGAGAGGGTCTTCCGGTACAGCTGCCCGTCCTTAAGGAGGTAGTAAGCTGACTTGTGTCTTAGCTTCTTCCTGTCCACCCCTTCCGGATACTCTCCCGTGGAGAGGAAAACTACTACTGGGTCCATCCACGAAGGCTGCTGATCGATCTCCATGAGCTCTCCTTCTTCGATGGAGGGGCGGAACAGGTCGGTGATGGTGCCCCCTGCTCGGGGGCCACGCTTTGCCAGTTGGTCGGCCTGTTCATTCTCTCCCCTTGGCACGTGTCGGACGGAGAAGGCCTGGAAGGTCCCTATGACCCCCTTCACTTTGGCCAGGTATAATTTCAAAGCGGGCTCCCTTGCTTCGAACTCCCCATTGATCTGGGAAGCCACCACCATGGAGTCGGTTAGGACCTCCACATCCAGCACCCCCAGCTCTCTGGCCAGGCGCAGCCCCGCTATCACTGCTTCATACTCGGCATGGTTGTTGGTAATGGGGAAATGCACCACCACCGTCTGCTCAATCTGAGTCCCTTGAGGGCTTTCCAGAATCACTCCTATCCCGAGAGAATGCCTTCCTGAGGCTCCATCCACCCTCACCTTCTAAGGAGTCGGGCAAGTGAGCTCCTCCTCTGCTACTTCTACCACGTAGTCGGCCAGGAAGTCGGCCATCGCCTGAGCTTTGATCGAGAGCCGCGGAACGAAGGAGACATTGAACTCGCTTAGCTCCACCGACCACTTGGCCAGCCGGCCTGAATGCTCCACCCCCTCGAAGATGTTGCGGAGAGGATGGTCGGTCACCACCCGGATCGAGTGCGCCTGGTGTAACACCCCCTATCCATCGCATAACATATAGCAGTAGGTCCGGCCGGGGCCCGACGCCATATACCACAGACAGACCGGGTGGTTACGTATGGAAACCAGAACTGGCCCAACACGTCCCCCCTTCGCTCCTTTGAGTTTCGGGGCGTTACACCTGGAAGTAAGGCCGTAGCCTCCGGGCGGAGATGATTAATGTGAATGCAAGCTTCTCCAGGATCGGGTACCGGAGCTCGGCTTTCCTCAGGACCCGGCTGACATAATAAATGGGGAGTTGCCTCTTCCCCTCTTCACGTACTAAGATGGAGCTCAAGGCCTCTGCCCCGACCCCGAGATATAAGAACAAATCCTCACCCTCCTTCGGCCCCTGGAGCAGCGGAGCTTGCGTCAACTGCACCTTGAGGGCTTGGAACGCCTCATCGCATTCCTTGGTCCATTCAAACCTCTGGCCTCCCCTCAGCGTTTTGAAGAAAGGGGAGCACTTCTCCCCTGACCGAGAAAGGAAGCGACTCAATCCTGCTAGCTTCCCTGTCAACCGTTGGACTTCCTTTGCATTTCGCGGGGACCCTAGCTCCAAGATGGCCTTGACCTTGTCTGGATTCGGCTCGACCCCCGCGGGGGTGAGGAGATGCCCCAGAAACTTCTCCCGGCTTTCCCCAAAGACACACTTAAGGGGATTCAGCCGCATTTTGTATCTGCGCATGGTGGCGAACGTCTCCTCCAGGTCCCGGAGGTGGGAGTCCACGTCCCGGCTCTTGATCATGAGGTCGTCCACGTACACCTCCAAGTTCCTCCCCCTCTGTTCCTTGAAGACCCTATCCATCATTTTTTGGTAGGTGGCCCCAGCGTTCTTCAGCCCGAACGGCATCATCTTGTAGCAGTAGCAGCCGTCCCCTGTGATGAATGAGACATCCTTGATGTCCGGGGGGTGCATCCTGATCTGATGGTAACCTGAAAAGGCATCTAAAAAACTCATTACAGAAAAGCCGACGGCGGAATCAACCAGCGCGTCGATCCAAGGCAAAGGGTAACAGTCCTTAGGACAAGCTTTATTAAGAAGGGAAAAATCGATACACAACCGCCAGCGGCCATCTCCTTTTTTGACCATCACAACGTTGGAGACCCAGCCGGGGTACTGAATTTCAGACACGAAGCCAGCTTTGAGAAGCTTCGCCACCTCCTCCCTGATGGGTTCTGCCAGCTTGTCCGCCGTGGATCTCTTTTTCTGCTGGACGGGGCGTGTCCCCGGGTCCAAGTTGAGGCGGTGGCAGGCCACATCTGCGTCAACACCCGGCATCTCCGCGGCGTTCCAGGCGAAGATGTCCACGTTCTTCTGGATGCACTCCAGCATCCGGCCCTGGTCCTCCGGGGTCAGCCCTCCGCTGACGCGAACCTTCTCCATCCTTCCTCCCCGGGTAAGCACCTCCAGCTCCACCACTTCTTCCGCCGCCTCCAGCCTGGATCGTTCCCCCCATCCTTCGGCGTCCCCTTCCTCCGGAACGGGGACCTCTACCTCCATCTCCCCTCCTACGGCCCTTACTTCGGCCACTTCCTCCGGGTCTCCCTCTTCCGCCTTCTCTGCGCAGTCCTTCACCCCCAGCTCCACCTCTCCGGCTTCCTGCTCGTCCTCCTCCATCCTCCGCCCCATCTCCTCTGCTCCTTCCTGCCAAGAGATGGTGTTCACCGCGGTGTCGTAGCACTCCACGGGGGAGTGCAGGTCTCCCCTAACCCTGACCTGCACCCCCTCAGCGTTGAACTTCAGGCATTGATGGAAAGATGAGGGGACGCAACGGAAGGCGCTGATCAGGGGCCTCCCGAAGATTGCGCTGTAGCTGCTGGGGGCGTCCACAATGACGAACTTGCAGTTTCGGGACTGCCCCCCCCCGGGTGACAAGGAGGCCGACTCCTCCCTCTACCTCCTTCCTTTCTCCCGAGAATCCGAACAAGGGCCCGTCCGAGGCCAGCACCCTCTTAGCTTCCACTTGCATCGCGTCAAACGCCTTTTTGAAGACGACGTTCACGGAGCTTCCATTGTCCATGAGGATCCGAGAGACAGTGAAGTTCTCAATGGCGGCCTTGATGACCAGCGCATCACAGAACGGATCCTCGTGGTCTGGCATATCACTTCTGGAGAAGGTGATCCTCTCCTCTGGCGGCGGGGTTTAGGACGTAGAGGCGACGCTCCGCCGGTACATGGTGTGGAGGCTTGCCTTGCGAGAAGCCTCGATCCCCACTCCCCCGTGGATCACTCCGATCCCTCCTCGGGTCCCCACATACACCCGGTCTTCACAGCGATCCTCCTCCGCCCGAGGCAGGACCTCCTCGATCCTCACTTCCTGTCGCACCTCCTCCTGCTGCTGTTGCCGCCCCCTGTTTCCTCTCATCTCCAAGAATTCTGGACACGCGGCTGTTGCGTGCCCCTCTTCCTGATGGAAGTCGCAATAGGGCAGCTCCACCCTGAACTCCCTTCTCCTCCTTCTCATGATCCCTCTCCTCGTTCCCAGAGCTATGGCCATGGCCTCCTCCTGATCGGGGAGCCGAGGCCTCTGACCTTGCCTCCAGCCCGGTGGGTGGAACTGATCCTGTCTCCCCTGATGGTGACCACTTCCGTAGTACCCCCCTTTGTGGCCCCTACCCCTGCCACTCAGGTCTCCAGCCCAGCCGGTGGTCGGGCTCCTGGTGCCCCCACCTCGGCGGCTGCTGCCATTGGGGCTGCCTCTGCTCCCTTTGCCTAGGCTCCCCCCTTCTCTCTTCCTGTCCTCTTCCTCCCTTCGACTCCTTCTCCTCCTCTGTGGCCCACCTGGCCAGTTTCCTTGCAAATTCCGGGTTTGACGCCTCCCCGTCAACCTCTCTCGCCGCCCTCTCCATCAGCTCCTCGTAGGAGAGGGGGGGAATTCTCTTCAGCTCCATGCGGAAGAAACCCTGCTGCAGGCCCAGGGTGAAGGCCATCATCAGACTGTGGCCCGGCATCTCCTGGACTTGGGTAACCTCCTCCTGGAACCGATCCACATAGCTCCCCAACGTCTCGTTCACCCCCTGCTTTATGTAGAACAGGGACTCATACTCCTTCTTCCTCTTCTTTGAGGTAGTGAACCTCAACATGAACCCTCGGCGCAGATCCTCGAAGCAATAGATGGAACTGGGCGGCAGCTGGTGGAACCACTCCCTTGCCTTCTCTCGGAGGGTGATGGCGAAGAGACGGCACTTGAATCCGTCCGACATCTGACGGATGGAGACTACGTCCTCGAACCACTGGACGTGCTGAACCGGGTCTCCCTTCACGGTGTAGTAGGTCATCTCGGGCTCCCTGAACCCGTCTGGTACTGGAGCTGAGGAGACCAGCTCGCTGAAGGGGCTGCCTCCCCCCACCTGGCGGGCCGGCGAGTCTCGCGGGCCCAACTCGCCGAACCGGCCTCGACCTGCTGAACCGTGGAAGAGCTCGCGCCCCGGGAGCTCGCTTCCTCGGCCTTCCTCGGCCACCTCCTTCCCGGCTCGCCTGCCGGGAGCGTCCTCGCCCAAGGAGGGGACGGCCGCGATCGGGATCGCCGGAGTCGAGCACTCGGCCCGCGTGCCGAGCGCGATCTTGACCAGAGTCAGCATCTCATTCCTGAAGTCTTCAAACATTCCCACCGTTGCAAGAGGTGGTGGGGGTGGCGAGTCCTGTCTGTCAGATCCTTGACCTCCCGTCATTGAGCTCGCCGAAGCTTTTCTGCACTGACCACTTCTCCACGCTCACCGCACCAAAATGTTGAAACCGGAATCCGGCCTCTTGTGGAGTTCGACCCTTGGGGAAGGGGTGGTCTCGCGCCTACTTTGCTCCTGCAAGAAAAACAACGAAAGAGACAAGAAAGAACAGACCCAAGGGCTCGGCAGGGAGGTCCCACCACAAACCCGGAAGATCTCTGAGCGCTTCCCCTCCTTAGCCAAGAGCCGAGCTAAGGTACCCTCAGAGAACACTTGAAAGTGAGAGTAAGGAGGCACTGAAAGCGTGTCCTCTGAGGTACCCCTTGGGTCTTATTTATAGATTTTCAGAATCTGAACTGCCAATAACCAAAAGGACTAACCTTGAAATACCAAAAGGCCCCTGATTGGGTCTGCCAACAGCCAAACTCCGCTGTTCTGAATAGCTATGCGCAGTCCAACCTGGTCTGCCAACAGCGAGGCTCCACTGTTCTGAGTAGCTATTCGCACCCCTAGGGGGTCAGCTCGCCTTCAGTTCCCCCGCAGGAGGCGGGCGCGGCCTGGCCTCGTGGCTCGTCTATCCTCCCTGGGCGAGCGCGAGCCGATATGGGCGAGCTGCCTGTCTTCTGCCGGGCGGATCGGCAGCCAGGTCGCGTGTGGGGGTTGGCCGGCGGTCGTCGCGACTTCGATCGACCCGCCAGTCGCGGGTCGCCAGCTCGCTCGCCTGAAATGGGCGGGAGCAGGCCAGCCCTTCCGCCGTATAGCCCGTTTTGTCGCTCGGGTGCGGGTCGCGGGGCCAGGCCTGCTCAACCTCCCTGGCGGGACCCGCTCGCCGGACACAGGGTTGTCCAACCACAATCTTGCATCTCCTTCCAACAGGAAAGTGGCTAAGGTCACTTTCTGCTCTTTTGGCATCCTAATTGCAGTCAGGATTCTCTTCACTCTAGCCAACCAATCTTCCGCCTGCGTTGGGGAAATCGCCCCACCAAACGTAGGTGGATGGAATGCCATGAAACCTTTCAATGACTCATCTGTTACTTGCGCCTCCACCACAAGTGCAGCACGCTCTTGCCGTGCACCGGTCCGTACTTGCACTTCTGCAGGCCTTACCTGTCCCGTAGGCTATGCATGTAACACCGCAAGAACTGTCTCCGTCACCACCCGTATAGTTTCCGCCGAAGTAGGTGTAGGCGCTGCAATGGGTGCTGCACTCTCATTAGAACGTTGGGGCTCAGACTGCCCAGCTCCCCTCCTTACCACCTATCAATGTACAAAACACCATTAATCAGCCATGTCATAATGGTAATTATACATTGACTACACACTCACGCTCCCACCCGTCACATGACATATAACAGTGGGTCTGGTCGGGGCCCCGCGCTATATGTCACAGACAAGCGGCGGAATTACTGGTGGAAATCAAAATCGACTCGCATCCTATCTCAAAACATTCTAGCGCAACATTTTTTTTAAGTTGAATGAACTCAACTCCATGAATGTCCACTACTATATAAACTCCACATTTATATATATACACTAGGAATGTATACAACTCACACACCTCTGGCCTTAAGGCCTTACAACTTGTTTTCCATACAATTACATTTTCGTACATCGGCACGCAGGCCGGTCACACATGAAATCCAACCACGTTTTCTTCGCATGGCCTTCAAAGTCCTTTAGCAGCAAGCCATCCTTTCAGCTCCTTTCATTTACAACAATACCTGCAATTGCCCATCCATTCCAAAACAGAAAACAATGTAACGGTCAGCATTCGCTGACCCATTATAACGACCCTACCCCTTATCCGGGGCAGTGGTTCCTTCCCTGTATTCAGTGCCATCATCAAGCATTATATCATCAATATCATTAAGCATTGTTTCATCAATCATTCTCTTTATCATTCTAACAATCACAATCACATCACAAACGTCGGAATCCACCAGATGCTTCGTGCACTCAGGGCACCTTCTTGGCATACCGGGCATCCCAGTCGTACACCGTCGTTCGAGGTACTTCACTTGTTGGTTGGCTGGCTCAAGCCTAGCTCACCAGTCTCGCAAGCTGGCGACATCCCGTCCATACCACTCAGAGGTACAACCTCGCAGCATTCTCAAATAACCAGAGCAGATCGACCCACACCATGTGGTGTAGCAAGTCGGGTTTATCATTGCTCCCCAAGCATTACCACCAATCGACCCCTCACCAATTTCTGATCGACCCACCCATGTGGTGCAACAAGCCGGGTTTAACTCGGCTCCCCAGGCCTTGCCATCAATCGATCCCTTACTAACCAGATCAACTCACCCTAGTGGTATAACAGGTCGGGTTTATCTCGCGCTCCCCAGGCGTGTTACCAATTGATCTCTCCACCAGGAGCTTAACCAAAGCCTCCCAACATCCATATCAACATCACATAACATGCATTCCAATACACGAAGCATACAAATCATCTTTGCAAAGCCACGGAGTCTTCTCCGGTTTACCCATGATCATCACCAATCCAGACTAACAGTCCAGATGGGCTTCACACAGCATGCATATGTCGTACTTCACAATTCTGGCTCTAGATGCAGACTCAGCCGAGAAATCACTTACGACATCCACCTCTTGGTGGAGGATTCCAGGCACGTGCATAAAGAAAGGACTTTGATGTCCAAGAAGGAGATCGTTACCCTTGAAGATCGCTTTGGCGCCATGAAGTAGCCGGATGGAAGTCACCGTCTCGGCTTTGCCTTCACGAATCCTCTCTCGGATCTTCGCTCTACACTCCGCAGCTTCTCCAACAGCTGGTAGTCTCCTCCCTTCCCTCCATTCCCTAGGCCTTTCTCCCTCTCTCTCTCTCTCTTACAATAAGATGAAGAAGAAGGAGATGAAGAGAAAGGGTTATATCCCCTCTTTCGGCCTTATCAACACCTGAACAGATCCTATCCATTGGATCCAGGAAAAGGGAATCAAATGGCTCAGAATTGGCCAGAAAACCCTGAACACGGCCTGACACGCCCTGTGACACGCCCGTGTCACACGCCGTGTTACTTAAGCGGCAAACCACCGCCTCACATCCAACCAGTACACGGTCACGGGACACGCCCGTGTCACATGTCGTGTCCCTTGACACGCCCTCAGACACGCCCGTGTTTGTGGTCATGTTCACCTGGCTGCACACTCTCAAAACCACCCGAGACTCACACGGCCTGTGACACGCCCGTGTCTCAGGTCGTGTGCCCATACACGGCACTAGACACGCCCCAGCTCAGAATTCGTCGGGCTGAGTTCGTCGAACGCGCTGACACGCCCTATGACACGCCCGTGTCACAGGCCGTGTTCTGCACTCGACGGTCGTCGAACGCAGCTCGACAACACTCGCTGATCGTCAAACGCCGATCGTCGTCCGCGCTGACACGCCCTGTGACACGCCCGTGCCGCAGGGCGTGTCCCCTCCAAAATTTCGTTCGTCGACCGAAGTTCGTCGAGCACTCGACCGAAGTCGTCGACCACTCGACACGCCCTGGGACACGCCCGTGTCCCAGGCCGTGTCACCCATGCCTGAACCCAAATTGACTTTGGGGTGTTACACCGGGCGCACGGTCAAACCGCGCGGGGCGTACCGGCGCACAGCCCGCGTGCGTGGTCAAACCGCGCGCGACCTGTGCCTCAAACGGAGCATTCCTATTTGTCGGCTCCGTAATTATTAGGAGGAATTACCGGACCGCCCTCCTCAAAACCTATAAATTGACCCCTTGGGCTATTCATTTGGACATTTTTGGCTTGGGCTCAAATTCCTCTCCCTTTCTCTCTGCGCTCTTTCTCCCTTCTTTCGCGGGACGGATCAAGGCTATCGAGAGACCGCCTAGAAATCAGGACTTGGACGTTTTGAGATCCCCAAGGCGACTTGAAGGTCAACAACCAAATCCCGCGCAAAGACGTGGGATCCAGCGCACGTCAAGTGTTGTTTGCAGACCAGCAATGGAGACAACGATCCGTGGAGATACGGATGAAGACCACACCCGGGGGGCAAGTCATCGCTGGTGCGCAGCGGCTTTCTCTCTCTCTCTCTCTCTCACCCTCATTATTGTAACGAGACGCGGCCTGTCACCCTTGATTCTTCGGAAGCCAAGTTGTAATCAAACACAAAGCATAGTGAAATTTAGGTCGACACAGCTCCGACCGCGTGGTTTTTCACCCCGATTGCGGGTTTTCTACGTTATCAAGTCTTGGATCTCGTCTCCCGGAGACACCTTATCTGTTTGCACGCTTGGGCGCCAACGGGCTAAGGCGGTCAAGTTGCCCAGTCTACCAAAGGCCCCAGACGATCCGCAACAAGGATCAATAAAATTAGAGGAAGTAACATATAGAAGATCAGTGGAGGTCGCAGTTAAAAACTTCAAAGACATTTCATTAATGATAAACAAGTGTGCCAAAATAGAGTTGAAAAGGAATAATCATACTATATCATACTCAAATAGCTCATACAGAGTTATCATTTGTGACATGTAGTATGAAATCAATATAGCAACTAGATAAAATGATACATTAAAATTTTCATATATTATTTCATGAAGCCCCTTATCTTCACTATTATGCTAGTTTAAATTTGATTGCACTTTCATTTTTGTCATAGGTAATATTTTCCCTAGCTTGTCATGTGTATATTCTTTGTATCTTATATTTAAACTAATGCATTTTTTTCAACTCTATCAATGCATGCAGGTTTGCTCATCTTGGTGAAAATTCTCTTTATCTTAATCTTTGTGGCAAGATCTCACACTCCGTATATGTTCTTGGGCTCCACTCCACATTCGTCGTTTTTCTTTATGGCGGGAGGAGTTTAGCCTTCTACACTGGAAGGCCAAAAACTTTCATGACGGTATATAAACCCACACCGAAATTTCTTCGAAGGATTTCTTTCAAACCTATCGCCTCGCGCTATCAGATCATTATCTCGCTTTTAAGTCCGCTAGAGAAGCAAAAGTTAACGTCTACAGCCTCCCCTCTGTCGAGCTCATGGTAAAGGTAAAGCGCTCATTGACCAGCCAGATCATCGGTTTAGTTTTGAAAGGCAATAGACTCATATTTGCATCATTAGAGGGGGGACATTTGTACCACTCAGATAAATGTTTGTGAGATCCAAACTCATATTTGCACTATATATTCTGGTGACAGAGATGAGGACAATTTTCTTATTGATTTTATCAGTGATGGACGCTGGCGGGTAGGGATTTAGGCAAATTGGAGGGTTTTTTCTTGACGGGTTTGGGACAGAAGCAAAACAACGCGAATTTGTGTGGTTCCGGTAGGATTGGTGGTGATGGGCACCTATGACCATGTGAGGGTAATGAGGGTTGGGCCCGCAATGGATATGATACAGGAGATGAAAATTGTGATGCCTACGTTATATCAAATGAGTGCAAGTAATGGCAGAATTCTGGTTGTGGATGATGATGAGGCTATAGCTTTGGTGTTTGAAGGTAGAACTTTGGAGGAAGTGGGTCGGTTTAAGTTGGCGGAGAGTCGTGAGTTTCATTCGTGTTTGGGAGTGGGTTGCATGAATTGGAGGTTTGCTATTATGTGGGAGGAGGAGGGTGAAGGACGAGTTTGGGATGTTGAGGCAGGACGATGCATGTATTATTTGGAACTGATGCCCGGACTCATGAAAGTGGTTATGGACAATGAGAGATACGTGATAGGGCGTTCGGAAAGAAGTGTGCACGTTTGGGACTTTGGGGGATGAAGCTTGCATTGACTCTTCTTCATTAAATTCACAGCTAAAAATATGTTTACTGTTTACTGTTTTTTTGATAATGTAATGAAAGATGTTTATTGTTTTTGTTAGACAGTTTTGGTGGAGACTTAGGTTCCGTTTGGGGGGACTTATTTTCACCGGTCAAGCGGTCATGACCGCATGAACCGGGACTTATTTAAGTCCCGATTCATGCGGTCATGACCGCTTGACCGGTGAAAATAAGTCCTCCCAAACGAAGCCTTATACGCGTTAGGATAGTTGCATGAATAATTGCACATGTATAAATCACGTTAACTCTTTGGGCTTTGGACATGGATGCTTTGACTATCCACCATCTTTCTATTACAATCGATGGATTGCCCCCTCAAAGATTATAAACCTCTAGTGTCAATATTTTCTTAATTATTGGTATGCCACAATGTAGCTAAACTTTGGAGAATGTTTGTTTGGCACAATGATGTAGGTAAAGTTGCATGTCGTTCATGAATACCCGACCTCACGTAAAGAACACTCATTTGTAAAATTAATTTTATTTTCTTCGTGGTGGCTGTAACTGTTGTCATGTCAAACACATATTTTATATCAATGACGTTTTTTGTTCAAACCCGCCGGAACAAAAATGTCGCAGCGCCAAACAGATGATGGTTCCTAACCACCCCGTTCATACATGGCCGCCACCGCCATGCCAAACGAACCCTTAATCTAGCGATGGTGGTGCTATGCTATTATTATAGATTTTCATGATTCATTACACCATGAATAATTCATCAAAAAAGTCATGAATGATCCTTATGGTATTAGGGTTATCTAACTTCAACTTGATCCATCCAGTAATTAGTGGCATGAATAAATGGTTTTATACATGTAAAATGTAAATCAATCACCAAGGCTGTGTTCGTAAGCCAATCGAAAAAATATGTAGTCTGGAAGATAATGAATGAAAGGGTGTTCAATCTTGATATACAAAGGAAATCATGAATGAAAGGACGTTCAAACCTTAAACCCTTTTCATATGGATCCGATTTTTCTGCCTTGACATTTTATAAGAACAAAGAAGATATACAAAATTTATCAATTATAAAAAAATTAAATTAATGAATCATAATATTATTAAAAAAAACTACGAAAACGAGTAATAGAAAGAAAAGTAAGACGAGAGACTGGCATTTCCGAACTGTCAATAAATGGTTTTCATACACCATTGTGTGCGCAAGGACGTGCAAATCACCGTAACGAGGGTGCGATCAGACCACAAGCATGTTATCCAAGTGCGAAACTTTGAAAGTTGATAATAAAAACTCCACGACAACACCTAGGGAGCGAGGATGCTGCCTAACACAACATATAATAGCATTTACTCCTGAGGGCAATAAATGGATTCTTTTCTGTAGTAAATACTCATTTCCTACATTTTGCTCGTCTTGCTCATTTCCAACTTGTTTCCCCCCCAAACAACTCATGAGTTTTCTCACATGTATGCCCCTTTGGACTTCATAGCTCATAAATAGATCATATTCTTCTTCAGACCTAGAACATGTCAAAACTTATGTTGTTAAGTTACCACCCTAAACTAACATTTTATGACCTTCTGGTGCCCATTTTCATTGCCTCCACCTTTTTTATGTGGTGCCTTCGATGCTTAGCCGCTACTCTAAGCTTCCGCCTGGCGTGGAGCATGGGGTTGACAGCAGCTACTAACTTCTGTTGGTTTCTCCTATGGTCCCTCTTCCCCTTGAGCTTCTTCCTTATCTGTTTATACACCCGTATAAAATTTTCGGCTCCCAACACATCCTTTATGCGGTCGCGCGCCTCTTCTGCAAGCTGCTTAGTTTCATCTGAAGCAAAAGAAATAAAAAAAAGCTTAGAAAAAGGTCAACTCATGCATGAACATGCTTCAGTTAGTTGTTTTACATGAAACAAAATTTGAATTTAAGATGACATTTCCGATATTTGAGATTGAACTTATTTTAATTCTTTTGTCTTTCATTTGAGGTTGAACTTATTTTTTAAAAAAGGAGCTAATCAAGTTCTATAAATTTAATTAAATAGAAAGAGCGCTTGTCGATAAAACAGTAAAAATAAAAGCTTAAGAAAATCCCCGAGCAGGGGGGCTTACCATCAATAACCTTTCCCGTAAAACCTTCACAAACTTTATACAGGGGAAGTAATATGTAGACGGCGTAATCACCGGAACCTTCCCTGCCAATTTGCGAGGAGATCATTCTTAAGCAGTTAAAAACTATTTTCATCTGCAAAATTGCACAAATCATCAGTTTAGTAACATCGAAATTTGCTATAATAGAATGATTCATCTAGAATGGTCGAAACAAAAAGGGCAGTCCGGTGTACAAAGCATCCCCGCGCAGCGAAGATCTGGGGACGGGTCCCGCCATAAGGGTGAAATACCATGCATTTTTGCAAGAGGTTGCTTCCAGGACTCGAATGGTTAAAACAAAGCAGGAATTTCAAAGCACGCGATGCACAAACCTGAAAATTCTCTTTTGTAATTGCTATTCTTCCCAACCTCCTGAAAAGAGGTTTAACTAAAATGGAAGAAATATTTTCATCATTTTCCTCCGATAAAGAATGACGGCGGACACCGGCGGAGAGTAGGAAAATTCTTTCCGCCTTTCCCGAATCAAGTAAATCAAAGGCCTCAAGATAGGAGCTCTTCTCGCGATCATCGAGCGTCGACCAAAATTCGTGCATCGGCATGGAGCTCCTCTGTTTCGCAAACAAGTGCAGGCCGCAAATTGAAAATGCAAGATTTTGAGTAATTATATTTCCAGCTGCATCATCTATCAAGCACGCCTCAAGCTGCTTCAAGAAAGAAACAGCAATAGTGTAGAGTTTGTTAGGATTGACGAGATGGAAAGTTCTTTGGTTCATTTTCGCTCTATCAGCTCCTCTGCTCGCTTCAGATGCAGTGGTAAAATATAACGCCACGAGTCGACCAGAAATGTTCCGTAACCATGCATGCGGATGCAACAAAAATTTGACAACCATTTCCCACATCGCCTGCTGAGAAAACAAGAGCACCATAGCATCATGTCACATAATCAAGTCTTTCGAAAGAGTAGGTGGTGTTCAGTGGCAGCCGCAAAAAAACTTCTGCGTGGGAGGTGTACTAATTTATTCATAAAAACATTAATTAACAAATATAAAAAAAATGTCCATGTTATATTAATATCACATTTTCTTACATTATGTCCATATTTTTAATGATTGTTTTATATAATATCCATAATATATTAAAAGGGAAAGTCCCCTTTGATAGAAACATTCATAATTCCAATACTACTCCTATTTTTTTAATCTAATGTCATCAAATTCTTTTATTCATTTCAAATTAGATATTGGAAGAAATATATCTATATTTCTAATGAACTTTTTTGTGTAATGTCTACATAGAGAAAAATATTTACATTTTCAATGATTTTTTTATAAAAATAATTCAGCAAAATTACAATGTCATTAAGAATCAAACTCATGACCTTTCACTAAAAAAACATAAGACCATGACCATTATGACAATTCCATTTTATGAAAATTTAAGGAATAGTTATAGTATATAATATATACAAGGAAAAATAATAATTATAATTTAATTTTTATTAATGACTTTTTTATCCAATGTGGGCGGCTAGCTGCTCACACTGGGCCTATGTGGGTTTGTCCGCTCCTGGTGGTGTTTTGTTATGCACCACACCCAATTTTAATCATAAACTCAGCATAGGTTGGGGGAGGAAATAGATTACGAATGTAAAATAACACAAACCGGAAAATCCGATAGGAAATAGAGCTCCGGAAATGAAAGCAGCATTTTCTCCAGCATGGCAAGTGAATAGTAAGCCTCTTTCCATAACTTAACCACTGGTTCTTCCTTTGAAACACCGAGTTCTAAAGTTTCAACTGCGGCTATGGAAAGTTCCAAGATATTTCCAGCAGTTTTAACTATATCAGCAATATGCCCCTTAAGTCCTCCTTTCCATACCTCAATTAATAACCCAATAGCCTGCAAGTAAAAAAAATAATACACATATATATAGTTTACAGTCAAATAAATGGAAAACGTAAGATAAAAACTAGAAGAATAGCATAAGGCAACTCTTAGAACCCTTCGTCAAGAAAATTTTATGAGAATGGAGATAGTTTGGGTACAAAACTAAAACTCATGTGAATTGAATTGATCCTAATTCCAGCTGTTGGTGTTCATTTGGAGGATGGCAATCATCTTCAAACCTAGAAAACAAAAAAGACTTGGGAGCCCGAAGCAGCGGCCGAATGGGTTGGATCAGTGATGAGAGAGCTTATTGTGCAGGCACGAACGGGGTTATGCTCCAGCAATCTTGTGGAAGGAGTTTCACAGGCTCTCCTAGAAGAACTGTTTCAATAGCTAGGGGAAGAAGGAGATGGAATCCTGGGCTCCGCATCCTCAATTGGGATTAGTTCTGATTTTGCATGCAGTTTTAGTTGTTTTCAAAACAGTCTGTTTTAAAAAAAGCTGATTTCCATGTTCAAAGGCTGCAAATAAACGCAAAAGTTAATTTTGATTGCAAACTCTAATTCCTTCACTCCAAAACTGATGAAACAAGCATACTGTTAGAGGATATTAGGGATACAGATGTAAGGCTCATTTATAGGCTCCTTTCTTCTCTCTTCTTTAATCCCACATCTCTTGTATATGATTCTTTATCCCTCTCTTCTTTAATCCCACATCTCCTGTATATGATTCTTTATCCCTCTCTTCTCCTATATATATGTATTCTCTCTTGTATTTGAGAGATGAAGAAGTATATACAAGGTTTTCTACATTGTATCAGAGCTACGTTCCGATCTGGGCGGTCTCTAGTTTTCTAACCGCTTCCCTTGGGAGGTCTCCGGTTTTCTAACCGCCGTCTCTTGGGCGGTCTCTCTCCTTCTCGGCAGCCTGCCACCTTCTCGCGGTCTCGGCGAGCTCCCCTTGTGCCGGTTATCTTTCTTCTGACCGCTTGGGAATCGGCGAGCTCCTGCGTGGTTCTCTTCTCCGGGTTCTCTTGGTGCTCTCGTGCTTTTATAGCCCTCTCTGCTGGGACCCACCTCTCTGATAGTCGATGTAGACTCTCTAGTGTCCGCTGCGGTCTCTTTAGTGTCAGCTGCGGTCTTTTCCTGCTTTTTCCCGTGGCGTTCTCTCTTTACCGAGAAGCGTCACCCATCTATCCCGCCGGTTTGTTTTCTCTATCCGCAGCGAGTTCTCCTTCTCCGCGATTTCTAACAGCAGCGGGCTCTGCTTCTTGGTCGTGGCCTTCTTTGTCGCTGGTGTTTTGACACCGTGACCGCTGCAGAGCCCATCCTTCCCGCTCCGACTTCTCTAATCGTCGTTGCGGGTTCTTCTGTCTGTTGCGGGCTGCTTCTAGTCGCGCGACTTGCTCTTTGTCCGTTGCGGTCTCCTCGCGCGGCTTGCTCTTTGTCCGCTGCGGGCTCTTCGCGCGGCTTGCTCTTTGTCTGTTGCGGTCACTTCGTGTGACTTGCTCGTTGTCCGCTGCGCTCTCTTCTCGCAGACTGCTCTTGTCCGCTGTGGTCTACAAGGTTCGGCTCTGGCCCTCTTCTCGCAGACTGCTCTTATCTTGTTGCGGTCTCTTCTCGTTGTGGTTTGCTTCAAGCCGCTCCCCTCTCTCCGCTCAAACAGGTTCTTTTAACCGCTTGGACTGCTCTTGACCGCTGGTCTAGACCGCTGCTTGCCTTCGCCTCTCATGGCCTCCGAGTCGCCTACTGCTTTCGATTCTACTACTCTTCCCGGTCATCCTCGTGTTGCTCCTTTTGAGCTTCGTGATGAACTCCGCATTACCACCATTCTCTACGTGGCAAACCAAATTTTGTGAAATGGGTTCACTTCTTGCGACGTGTGCTGCAAACTAAAGGTCTCCTTCACCATCTGACGTGGCCTCCTCACGCTGAGCCTACTGACGAGCGGGTCCGTGATGACGGGCGTGTCCAATCTTGGCTTCTCAACTCTCTGGGCACTGAGTCGTACCGCATGGCAATGTATCACGAGACAGCTCACGCTATGTAGACGGATCTTCACTCTCTCTACTCTGGGAAGGATAGTCTCCAGCACTTGTTCGACATTCTTACCGACCTTCAGTCCCTCGACCCTGGTTCCACTGGTGACTTAACCTCCTTTGTTGCTCGGTCTAAAACTCTCGTGGAGGCTTGGCTACAGCATCAGCCACCCACCACAGACTTAGGTTTCATTTGTTTCGGCGGTGGCGGGTCGATCCGGCGGGTGGAAACGGAGTGTTCGAAACGGAGGGGGGAGGTGGCTGCTCCAAATGGAGCTTTTTGGGGCGTTTCTCAAGTTGGGCGGGTGGAAACGGAACAAACGCCACCGGAGGTTCATTTGTTTACCCTCCTTCTGGTGGCGTTTGCCCAAAACGGAGCAGCAAAACGCCCAAACAAATAGAGCCTTAGTCACTCAACGACAGCAAAAGGAGGCAGTTGGGATTGCAATGATGATGGCTCGTGTTCTCCCACATCTTCATAGTGTCCGCGCTCATATTCTATCATCTGCTATTACTCTGTCCCTCTCAGACGTTTGCTCGATGCTTCTGAAAGTTACTCCTCTGGATGCTCCGCCTCTCTCTCTCTGGCTCTCCTTCAACAACCAGTGGCCACTCTCACTCCTTCTTGTGGTCCCCCAGCTCGTGGAGGTCGCCAGTCTCGGGGATGGGGTCGTGGTGGCTGTACTCTCTTCAAGTGCTCTTACTGCGGCAGGGATGGTCATCTGGAGGCCACCTGTTACCGCAAGCATGGCCTTCCCCCTTATCTTACTGCCTCGGCTACTACCAGACCTCCCTCCACCACCTGTGAGGATATTGCTGCTCTGCGCTCTAAACTCCATCTGTACGCTCTTCTGGTTCTGTGGTCTCGATCTCCAATGAAGGTATATCTTGTCTCTCACACAGCTTTTACTGGATTGTGAATTCGGGTGCTACGCATCACCTTTCTCCGCAGAAGCCGCCTCATTACATAGATTCCTCTTATCCCAAATTCATCACTGTGGCGAATGGTGACACAAACCCGGTTTCTGGAGCTGCTCATTTGCTTCTTACTCCTCTCTCTTTATCATCGGTTCTCCATGTTCCGGGATCCCCTTTTAATCTTTTTTTTGTTAGTCGTCTTACCCAGGACCTTGATTGTTGTGTTACGTTCTCACGCTCTTCTTTTGTTGTGCAGGATCGACTAACGCAGAATATACTTGGTAGGGGGTGGCTGTCTAACGGGCTTTATCTTCTCGATGTTCCTCCACGTGCTCTCACCATTGTCTCCTCTACTGATTGGCATCGTCGTCTTGGACATGCTCCTCTTCCGATTCTCAAGAAGGCTCTTCTGACTGTTCTTTTTCAAGAGTTTTTGTGAATCATGTATCCTTGGCAAACAACATCGTGTATCTTTTACTTCTCCTTGTACTCGGAACACTGCTCCTTTCTCCTTAGTGCATTCTGATATCTGGGGATCTTATAAGATCCCTAGTGTGTTTGGTTATCATTATTTTGTCACGTTTATTGATGAATACTCGCGGGTTACTTGGTTGTACTTACTTCATGATCGTACTGAACTCACATCTACATTACGCAAATTTCTTACGGAAACCCGCACTCAGTTTTCCACGTGTGTCACAATTCTTCGTACCGATAATGCCCGTGAGTATACTAATCACACGTTTTCCAATCTGTGCGCCGAATTTGGTATTATTCATCAGACTTCGTGTGCTTATACACCTCAACAGAATAGCATCGCAGAAAAGAAAAATCGTCACCTTCTTGACGTTGCCAGATCTCTTATGATTCAGATGCACGTTCTTCCTCTCTATTGGAACTTTGCGGTTTCCACTGCTTGTCACCTCGTCAATCACATGCCCTCATCCGCCCTCAACTTTGTCACCCCCAACACTCTCCTTTATCCCTATTCCCTACACGGCTCTCTTCTCTCTCACACCTCGTGTGTTTTGATGTACATATTATGTCCATCACCTTGGTCTTTATGACAAGTTCACCCCTCGTGCTACCAAAGCTCTGTTTGTTGGGTACTCTCGCACTCAAAAGGGGTATGTATGCTATTATCCTTCCACTGGTAAGGTGCTTGTGTCTGCTGATATCCCCTTTCATGAAGACCAATCATATCACACCAGTCCTACCGATCCTCTTCTTCCTCCTCCCGCAGTTCCGGTTGCGTCCACACTTTCACCTCTTCTACCTACTCCTCTTACGCTTCCACCACCTACTGAACCACCCGTCCCCTCCAAACCACCTATCATTCAGGTTCACACTCGTCGTCCTCTACATTCTGAAGACCTGCAGCAGCTTCCCTCTACCGGTGTGTCCTTGCAGCCTGTTGATTCAGCATCTCCCTCGACGGCTCATCCATTGGCCAATTATGTGTGGCTTCATCGGCTCTCTGCACCACTTCTCACCTTTGCTCTTTCTCTCTCCTCTATTTATTTACCTAACTTTGTGCAGGAGGCTCTCCAGCATACAGGGTGGCGTGCGGCCATGGATGGGGAAATGACTGCTCTATGGGGCAATCGGACTTGGGATCTGGTCTTTCTTCCTCCTGGTCATAGTTGTGTCTGCAGCAAATGGATTTTACAAACAAACATGCGGCTGACGGGACGATTGATCGTTTGAAGGCTCGGCTTGTGGCACAGAGTTTCACTCAACAATACGGCCTTGATTATGAAGAAACTTTCTCCTCTGTCGACAAATTGAACTCGGTTCGAGTTCTGTTGTCCTTAGTTGTTCATCGCCAGTGGCCCCTCCATCAGTTGGACATCAAAAATGCTTTTTTGAATGGTGATCTTCTTGAGACTATTTATATGCATCAACCGTCCGGGTATCAGACCACGGGGGAGTCTCGTGTATGTCTTCTTTGAAAATCTATCTATGTCTCAAACAGTCTCCTCGGGCGTGGTTTGAGAAATTCAGCAAAGCCGTTCGTGAGGTTGGTTTCAAACGAAGCTCTGCCGACTTCTCTCTTTTCACCCGTCACCAATCCACCGAGGCTGTCATACTTTTAGTATATGTGGACGATATTTTGATCATTGGTGATGACTCCAACATCTTAAGCAGCACTTAAATTCTGTCTTTCAAACCAAAGATCTGGGAAACCTTCGGTACTTTCTTGGATTAGAGGTAGCATGGCGACCTGATGGCCTTATCTTATCTCAGCGCAATTTTTGCCTAGACCTTTTGCAAGATGCTGGCCTCTCAAGGTGCAAACCTGCAGAGACCTCGATGGAGGTCAACCACAAGTTATGTACTCAAGAATCTGAGTCTGACTCTCTACTTCCAAATCTGGAGTACTATCAGTGTCTTGTGGGAAATTGATATACATAACTGTTACGAGACCAGATATTTCATTTATCGTTGGAGCAGTCAGCCGCTTTATGCATACTCCAGGGATTTCTCATCTTCAGGCAGTAGAACGCATTTTCAGGTATCTGAAGGCTACTCTTGGACAAGGACTCGTGTACAAGTCATCTTCCTCCCTTTCTCTTATTGCATACTCTGATGCGGATTATGCGGGCTATCTAGATGATCGACGATCAACCACTGGTTTTTGTACTTATTTTGGAGGAAATCTTATCACATGACGAAGTAAAAAGCAGTCGGTGGTTGCTCGCTCGTCTGCTGAGGCTGAGTACCGAGCGATAGCGGCTGTTGTATCTGAACTCACCTGCCTTGAAAGTCTTCTTATGGATTTGGAAGTGACATTATCCTCACCTTCATCTTTTTTTGTGATAGGTTGCAATCCATATTGCTAAAAATCCTGTGTTTCATGAGCGGACCAAATATATTGAAGTGGATTGTCACTTCATTCGAGAAAAGGTTCAGTCAAAGATGTTGAAGCTTGAGCATGTTCCTGCTTCTGGACAAGTTGTTGACGTTCTTACCAAGGCATTACCTCGAAAACTGTACCATCAGTTCCTATCCAAGCTTGGTGCCTACGACTTGTACGCTCCAGCTTGCGGGGGAGTGTTAGAGGATATTAGGGATATAGATGTAAAGGCTCATTTATAGGCCCATTTCTTCTCTCTTCTTTAGTCCCACATCTCTTGTATAGGATTCTTTCTCTCTCTTCTCCTATATATTTGTATTCTCTCTTGTATTTGAGAGATGAAGAAGTATATACAAGGTTTTCTACACATACCTTTAAAAGAGGTGCGAGAGAGAGCGCCAAAGTTGGCGCAGAGGGGATTATGGAAGAAGGGGTTTGGTTGACGCGGCGGCTGAAGGAGCAAACAGAGGTCTGCAGGGCTACAGGGAGCCCGGAATCGAGCGGCGATGCCGAGGAGAGAGCGGACTGCTGTTGACGGGGCATAGGGTGTTGCACGGCGCTGCCGAGAAAATAGCAGACAGAGGAATGTTAGGCGGGGTTGGTGCAGGCCAATGGAACGAACAGAGCCAACCACTGGAGCAGGCAGAGCGGGCGACGAAGGTCGATAAGGCTCGATCTATCCAACGATGGATCTAGCGGAGCGAGCGACATACAGAGAGCTAGATGCAGAGGGCTCGATCGTTACACAGTATTGTCGACGAGCAGACGTCGATGAAGAGGGCTTGATCGTCGCTAGAAACGAGCGGCGATGTTGAAGCAGAAGTAGGAGATGTGCGACACCATCGATGCAGGAGCAATTCCAAGCAGATTTCGACGCAGAGAAAGTAGCGGACGAACCAGGAGGCACTGGATGCAGGCGGAGATGGCAAATCGGACCAATGTTACCTGGAGGAGAAAACACTTGCACTAAATTGCTAGAACGGGGATACAATCACGAAGTATGCTCGTGCCAACTTTAGGAGGTTCGTTCCTCCTATAAGCTCCTCTCCAAATGAGATATCTCAAATCTAATCAATGAAATATAAACCTAACTCCCAAGCCACCTCCTTATATAGGGAGGGGGAATCACATCATTTACCTAATGCATACAATTTAGAAATAGGAAATACAATAATAATAATACGCGGGAGCGTAGACAAAACAAACGATAAGAGAAGTCTGATACCTGTGCAGCTGGGCACCATAAAGATTTTTTCTTGCCGAAGTACCACAACAGGGTAGATTCTAGAATTTGTTGCAACACCTGCTGACTAGTTCGTCCAATAAGTTCCTTGAGAACTGTTGAAACCATAGATCGAACCTTTTGATCCTGCTCATTTGCTACGGCATTCACAAGGTGGATGAAAAATGTGTGTGCATGACTATCTATAACACTCTTGGAAATTTAATCAGAATAGCATGAAGCATCTCCAGCACAGACTTTCTGCCAGATGGATGTTCATAGCTGCAGAAATTCCAAAGAGTAACCAAAATTAGGGGGGGTGGGGGAGCAACTAGTAAGAAAGAGTACAAGTAGATCTATATAGTAGGATGAGTACCTAAGATTTGACAGCAAGAAATTCATATGCTGCTGTAAGCGCTTACCAGATAGACGATAATTTAGAAGAAACTGTAGGAGGATTTGGCTGCATTTCCTACTAATTGGTTCTGACTCCGTAGTGACCATCAGTTCAGCAACTCGCAAAACAAGGTCATAAATTTCATGAACCATAAGTTTCCGTACAACCATGGACTTCAAAAGTGAGAGTGCTAAAGTGGAAGGGCTATTTTGGATATCGATAAAAATTGGAAATCGAATGAGCATGTGCAGTTCGCCATGTGAAATTGAAATCCTAGTACTCCGCAACATCACCGTAAGAAGCTTTAAACAGGATTGAACCAACGGGCTCCTTCCATCTCCAGATCTGTGAACAATAGACAGGAGCAATGACTTGATCTTATCACCTTCCATATCCATTGATGGCAAAGGAAGCGTAAAAAGTGGAACAAGACATCTGAATGCTGCAGAAAGAACAACTTCGTATTTAGAAGTCAGGCAGTCTCCAAGCTGTTTAACAAAGGGGTCTAACATTGATAATAGCTCCTGGTCGTTCTTGTCCAACTTTATATTCTTCAGACGATTATGAAGTACTTCAAGGGCAAACACAGTAATAAGATAAGAATTTTTCAAACTGTGGTCGCTAGGGCGGAGAGATTTTTGATTGTCGGTGACATCTGATGAATATTTTTCATTCATTGCAGCTTCGGATCTTTCTTTTATGTGAGAGACCTCAGCGGCAATACTGTCTTCGATGAGCCCATAAACAAAGATAAATAACTCAGCAGTCTGCGCAGATGGATTGCATTCAATTCCTGAGGCTACATGTAACAGTATTATCTCAAGCTTCCTTTTCATTTTTGGTGTGAGATGGTTTTGAGTATGTTTATTTATGGGAGAAAGAAGTTTCAAAGCATGCGTTTTGAAAGTAATGCTCTGTGAAATCAACTTGAAAGTCTCAAATGACTTTGTCTTCTTTGTTTCTTTCATTTTCGAAGCAATTTTTTCAACCTCTTTCTGCTCCGCAACATCTCCGAGAATGTCATTTTCAGCAATAGATAGGAGTTCTTCTAAACAGTAATCCAAACTCCCGGTGGACTTTTCTGTGAGCGCCTTGGACAAGATGAAATTCAAGGTATACCCTAAAACATGCATTTCGTACCCCCTCTTTAAAATTGATTGCAAGACCTTAACTACGAAATGTAGATATTCAAGTCCCAACTCCTTGGTGCATGCAGCCAAAGCAGATCTTGCTTCATTTCTCATGCTTTCAAGATGATTCTTTAAG
The DNA here is from genome assembly GCA_039583875.1 of Platanthera guangdongensis. NCBI lineage: Eukaryota > Viridiplantae > Streptophyta > Magnoliopsida > Asparagales > Orchidaceae > Platanthera > Platanthera guangdongensis. The sequence goes on along the minus strand of CM077162.1, from coordinate 177,701,000 downwards.
AATGTACAGATGTGGTGAAATAAGCTTGAAAGCTGTGCGTGCATAGTATCCGATGGCAGCATCTTCAGTACTTTAAGTGCCGCAAGACTAATATTAACGTTGACATTTTCAGAATCCTTAGTCAGAATCTTCTGAATTTTAGGAAGGACTGTATTTTGAAGATAAGACTGAATCTCCGGAGAAACACTTTTACAACTATTTTGCAAAGCAACAATTACATTCTCACCAGAATTATCAGGACACAAAGCACCATCAGTACCATCTTTGTCCCTTTCATCAGAGTTGGGAGTATAGAAATGAAACATGTCCAATATAGCGCATATTAATCTGATTAAGATTTTCCGTTTTTCTGGGCGAACAGTGAGCTCGCGGAAACATCTCATCAGAAAGGAGCGATAAGACCCCCATGGCAAAAGACTTGATATGGAAGCAAGTGAATCCAAGCATGCATTTCTTATATGCTCCCCTTTCCCGTCTTTTACCTCAAACATTATATTTAAAAACAGAGGAACAAATATGTTCACGGCAATACTCTGCAATTATGAAAGAAAGTTAATGAACAATATAATTTACTTCAACTTCTCTTCTGATTAATTAGACATAATTTAGAAGTAAATAACATGTACCTCTGCAAAATTTCCAGCACTAATGACATTTTTGAAACGCATCAAAGCTCTTCTTCTCCTATGTATCTGCAAACAGCTTAAATTTTGATAAGAGCATCACAGATTATTACATCAAGCTTAAAAGCACGTTAGATAGAAGATGAAGAAGGCACCTGGAGATGGAGTATATTATTAAAAAAATCTAATTCAGGATCGTCACTGCACAGAGGTTTAAACGCGTATAGATCTGGAACTCCATGAAGATTATAAATCATATCATGAAGCAGAGTGATCCATTCCTAAAGAACAGTTGGCACATATCAGGTAACAAAGCAGAGAAAACAAACATAAAAGGAATATAATGAAATCCATCAGCATACTTTTCTGGTGAAGATTTCCTTTGCCATAGCCTCCCCAATGTTATTCAAAAAAAGACCACTTATAGCCCACTGAATGCTGGCCTTTGTCCAATTAGTTCTACCACAAGTTTCTACAGCTACCCCAGATTCTTGTTTACACTCAGCTTCATGTTCATAAGAATTACTCGAGTCTGTTTTCATAAATGATGAGGCAAACTGAACAAATGCTAACAATGAGTTAACCGCACATTGCCGAAGGATTAATTCGCCAGATGACATATCATGCATAGAATGCCACAAGATAGGCAAAGAATGATCAACTCCAAGCGAAGAAAATAATTCTGGACAAATTTTTTCATGTGCGCCGACCCTTGTATCATAATCAAACTCTCCAATATCCATAGAAACCGTTGCATTCAAATCATGAAGAATTCTAGCCTGTAAATTATACAAGAAGAAAGAAAGAAGCTTCATTAGATAGGACATACTGGTGTTATCAAGAAGAAGAAAAGGAAAAGCTCATTGCATGGCAATTTCCTTCTTTTTTTGCAAGGGTGGTGTTGGAAAAGCCCATATAACAAAGGCCTAATGGCCCATTCCTTTGTTTTTTATTATTATTTTCTCTCCTCTCTTTAGTCCCACATCATGTATAGGACTTTCCTCTCTCTCTTTCTCTCACCTATAAATATGTACTCATACTTTGTATTTGATACTTGAGAAATTATATACAAGGTTCACGTTTTCCTACATGGTATCAGAGCGACCGGTCCTCCTTGGACGACCTCTATTTTCTTAACCGCCTACCTTGGGCGGTCTCCTTCCCGTCGGCTCGGCGAGCTCCTCCTCTCTGTCCGCCTATTCCGGTACTACTCGGTGCCGGATAGCTATTTTCTATCCGCCTGCTACTCGGCGAGCTCCTCTCTTTGTCTCTCTCTTTTTTCTCTCCTTCCTCTGTTGCTTTTATAGCCCTCCCTGCTGGGACCCAACCTCTGTGTTGTTGTGGTCTGCCTCCTTGATACCCGTTGCGACCAGCTCCAGATTCTGCAGCCTCGTCTTGTTGCTCGCCTTCTTCTGCTCGCGGCTTCTTGTCGCTGCTCTCCGCGCGACCTCCTTTCTAGTCGCTGCACTTTCTAGTCGCTGCTCTCTGCTCATCGCGCTTTGCTTCTCTTGTTGTTGGAGGCTTCTCCTCTTCTCGGCACGCTCCGCATCTAGGTCGTGGCACTTCTCCTTTGCCGCTGGTGCACTCACCTTGACCATGCGGATTTCTGTCTAGTCGCTGCGACCTGCCTAGTCGCTGCGACCTGCCTAGTCGCTGCGACCTGCCTTGTCGCTAGCGGTCTCTCCTTCGTGGCTCCATCTTCTCCTCCCTTCTCCTCCCTCTTATAGTCTTCTTCATTCTCTTACGTGGGCCCACTCCTCTTTGACCGGCGGTCTCTTCCGATTTCTGTCTGCGTGGCCTTCTGCTTCCCGCGGACTTATCCTGCGGTCTGTTGGTTCCAAGGCGTTCTCTTTCTATCCGTTGCGGGCTCACTTTTCTTTCCGCTGCGGTCTCTTCTTCTTGGCAGTGGCGTCTCTTGTCGCTTGTGCTTTGTCGCTTGTGCTTTGTCGCCGTGACCGCTGCAGAGTTCTCCTGTCTGCTCTGCAGTCTCCTCTTACCATTTTTGGACCTCCTTTGTCCGCTCGGCTTCTTTTTGTCTGTTGCGGTCTCTTCGCGCAGATTGTCTTTGTCCGCTGCGATCTCCTTGCTACGGCATCCTTTCCTTTCGGGCTCTACACTTCGGTCGCGGCTTCATTCTTGCTGCTGGTGTGACCACACCGTGACCGTGCGCCCTGAGAACTTCTGCCCCGGCCTTCTCCTTCTCGCCGCGACCTCCCTCTGGTCGTCGTGACTTCGTTCTGCTCCTCTGGGATCCGCTTGTTGGTCGCGGCTTCCTTCTTGCCGCTGGTGTGTTCACACCGTGACCGGGTGTCCTCGCCTCTGTTCGCGCGGTCTCCCCTCCTCGTGTGTCCTCTCTGTCCGGGGTTCTTGCTCGCCTGGGTTGTTCGTGCGGCCTTCTTATTTTGTTTGTTGGTCTTCTCTCCTAGTCGATGCTTGTCTCCATGGACTCTTCTTCTGACTGTCGGGGACGAGGCCGGGGTGGCCGGCTGCAACCTAAGTGTTCCTACTGTGGCAAGGACGGACACCTTAAACCTACGTGCTATCGCAAGAATGGTCGTCCTCCTCGTCCGCTGACCTCTGTTGCTGCCGCAGACTCCTCTACCCTTCGTACTGACCTTGGCAAGGTTCGCCTTCAGCTCCAGCATCTCCAGGGCCTGCTCCGTCGCCTGCCTGCCTCGGTTACCTCTGCTGCCTCCATCTCCAATGAAGGTATCGTCTGCCTCTCCGCTGGCACGCGCTGGATTATGGATTCTCGTGCCACTCATCATATCATCTCTGTTCAACCGCTCCAGTACTTGTCCTCTCCTCATCCGAAGTACATTATTGTGGTCAATGGGGTCGTTATCCCGTCTCTGGTTGTTCTGATATTTCTCTTACCTCCTCGCTTTCCCTGCGCTCAGTTTTCATGTTCCGGGCTCTTCATTCAATTTACTTTCTGTTGTTCGTCTCACTGCTGACTTACATTGCTCTGTGACATTTACTTCTTCTTTTTTGATACAGGATCAGCAGACGCGGACTATCATTGGTACGGGGCGACTGCAGAACGGGTTCTACCTTCTTGATGACTCTCCTACTCTCCTCGCATCTGTCTCCTCCGAGGATTGGCATCAGCGTCTTGGTCATGCTCCTCTCTCTGTCCTCCAGTAGGCTCTCCCTGATATCTCTCTTCTTGCTTTTCAATGTGAAACATGTATTTTTGGCAAACAGCCTCGTTCATCTTTTTCATCTCAATGTACTCAGAGCTCTGCCCTTTTTGTTTTAGTACACTCCGATATATGGGGTCCGTACAAAATTCCTAGTATTTCTGGCTACCGTTATTTTCTAACCTTTATAGATGACTATTCCCGCATGACATGGTTGTATCTCCTTCGTGATCGTTCCAATCTTCCCCGCGTATTCCGGTCCTTCTTGCTTGAGACTCGCACTCAATTCTCCGTGCCCATCAAAACTCTTTGCACGGATAATGCGCGCGAGTAAACTCACCAAATGTCTTGTGCTTATACCCGTCAGCAGAACGGTGTCGCGGAGCGTAAAAATCGTCATCTCCTTGATGTGGCTTGCTCTCTTATGCTTCAGATGCGGGTTCTTAAACCTTTTGGCACTTTGCGTTTTCCACGGCCTGTTTTCTCATCAATCGCCTCTCGTCCTCCGTCCTCCACAATGCTACCCCGTTCAGCCTCCTATTTCCCTCCACTCCGGCCTTCTCTCTTACTCCTCGCATCTTTGGGTGTACGTGCTACGTCCACACACTAGGCCCGTCTACGGACAAGTTGGATCCCCGTGCGACCAAATATGTCTTTGTGGGCTATTCGCGCACTCAAAAGGGCTACGTGTGTTATTCGCCCATTACCCGCAAGGTCACTATTTCTATTGATGTCACCTTCCGGGAGGATCTTCTTTTCTTCTCTGCTCCGGCTCCAGCACCTTTTCCTGAGCCCGCCTTGCGCCCTGTCATACCTAATTATGAGCCCATCGTGCACGTTTCTCCACCATCTCTCCCTCCTGCCCAGCCACAAGCTCTTCTTAGGCTGCCTGTCATACAGGTCTATTCTCGCCGCTCTTCTCGTCCCGTTGCCCCACTACAGTCGGTTTCAACCTCTGACGCTTTGCGGCCTGCTGCTCCGGCTCCAGTCTCCACCGCTCATCCCATGGTGAATTATGTCTCTCTTCATCGCCTCTCCCCGCCACTTCATCACTTTGTCACATCATTATCCTCTATTTTTGTGCCTAATTCTGTGCAGGAGGCTCTTCAACATCCCGGCTGGCAGTCCGCTATGGAAGAAGAAATGACGGCCCTTTGGGCTAACCAAACCTGGGTTCTCGTTCCTTTACCTTCCGGTCAGACTCTCGTTGGGTGTAAGTGGGTTTTCGTCATCAAACACGCTCCTGATGGCACCATTGACCGTCTGAAGGCCCGCCTGGTGGACAGTGGCTTCACTCAACAACAGGGTCTTGACTATGAGGAAACCTTCTCTCCGATGGCCAAGCTCAACACCGTTCGCGTCCTTCTCTCAGTGGTTGTGCATCGTCACTGGCCCCTTCATCAGCTGGATATCAAGAATGTGTTCCTGAATGGCGATCTTCAAGAAACCGTCTACATGCACCAACCTCTCGGGTTTGAGACCACGGGGGAGTCTCGTGTGTGTCTTCTGAAGAAATCCATCTATGGTCTCAAACAATTCCCTCGGGCGTGGTTTGACAAGTTCAGTAAGGTTATTCGGGACATGGGTTTCACTCGGAGCTCAGCAGACTTCTCCATATTCACTCAACACCGGGCAACAAGAACAGTTCTTCTGTTAGTTTATGTTGATGACATCCTACTTACTGGGGATGAATCGAAGGGAATTCAAGCGGTTAAACAACACCTTAGCACCGTGTTTCAGACAAAAGACTTGGGGCATCTTCGCTACTTCCTCGGTCTTGAGATCGCAAGACGTCCGGATGGACTTGTCCTCTCCCAACGGAAGCATTGTCTTGACCTCCTCAAAGACGCTGGCAAGTCCGGATGCAAGCCGGCAATTACTCTGATGGATGCAAATCACAAGCTATGTGCTCATGCCTCTGATGTTGATCTGCTTCTCCAAAACCCGGAATACTATCGACGTCTTGTGGGAAAATTGATCTACCTAATGGTCACAAGGTCGGATATATCATTCGCTGTTGGGGTTGTCAGTCGGTTCATGCATGCTCCCCGAGTCTCTCATCTTCAAGTTGTTGAACGTATTCTTCGATACCTTAAAGCAGCTCCGGGTCAACGACTGGTTTATAAAACCTCCACCTCTATTCCAGCATTGGTTGCATATTCAGATGTCGATTATGCTGGCTCCTTGGACGATCGGCGGTCAACCAGTGATTTTTGTACATATTTTGGAGGTCATCTCATTACATGAAAAAGTAAGAAACAAGCAGTGGTTGCTCGATCTTCAGCGGAAGCAGAATACCGATCGATGACATCAGTTGTCTCAGAACTCACATGGCTTGAAAGCCTCCTTGCTGATCTGGGGGTGAAACTTCCCTCTTCTGCTGTTTTATTTTGTGACAGTCAAGCGGCCATACACATAGCAAAGAATCCGGTCTTCCACGAACGCACGAAACATATCGAAGTAGACTGTCATTTTATTCGGGAGAAAGTTCAAATGAAGAAACAAGACTTAAAGCATGTTTCGGGCATTGATCAAGTTGCTGATATTCTCACAAAGGCTTTATCGAGTACCTTATTTTATCAGTGTCTGTACAAGCTGGGTGGATATGACTTGTACGCTCCAACTTGCGGGGGAGTGTTGGAAAAGCCCATATAACAAAGGTCCAATGGCCCATTCCTTTGTTTTTTATTATTATTTTCTTTCCTCTTTTTAGTCCCACATCATGTATAGGATTTTCTCTCTCTTTCTCTCTCCTATAAATATGTACTCATACTTTGTATTTGATACTTGAGAAATTATATACAAGGTTCATGTTTTCCTACAGGTGGGAATAGAGCAGAAAATTGCGTCCAATAATAATCGTAGATATGTACCAAATCAGCTAGAGATGGATCGATGAGTACAAGGCTATCAATAACATCGCATATACGGTGCCGCACAGGTAGCTCTGCAACTGCAAGAACTGGACAGACAGATTTTAGAATCTTATCAGATATATAGCCACTCTCCCTGGGCAAATACGGTATAACCTCCTTCATAACAAGCAAGGCTTCGAAACAATCCTCTGCAAACATAAATGAAGAAAATAAACTTTTCCAAACCACATAAAATTTATGAATTAATATTTTACCCACTGATGGCAAACAAACAGAAAAAATTGGAAGCATCACTCACCAAAATCTATAGTTTTCCTTTTGAAAATGGGAAATAGCATGTCGAGAAACCGAGCAGCTGTTACTGGATTATTTATATATTTAACTATCATTTTGAGTATCCTTATCTCCATCTTCATGGGAAAAATGGGAGATTTCCTATCAAATTAAGACAAGTGAGCAAAGAGCTAACATACACACAACAGAGAATTTTTTGAAGCAGGATCTCAGGATGTATGTGAGAAAATAAGATAAACTAACGTTTTATGCAAGCAAAGTGTAGGCTGATAGTGGAGAACACAAGTAATCGGCGAAATATTTGAGATGCTAACATTTTTATTAATTAGTGAATAATGGAATTCAACCACACTAATTGAGAATTATAAATTATTAATTGAGTAATAATGGATGATACATTTTGTCTAGGACCGAAGGTCTTTACAACTTTGGTCCCATTGCCATAAGCAATTGGCATCATTAGACATCATTCAAACAAAATTTAAGAAGTTACATCTTGACCTCGCCAAGGAAGTCCAAATGGATTGCAAAAATCAGCTCAATTTCAGAAATCGATCTCATTGTAAATGTGAAGAAGAGAGGCAGCATAAAATTACAGCAGCCAGCAAAATTCCAAAACCCAAGTGCATAAGAGGAAGAAGAGATACCTGTGTGAAACTCCAGTGGACAGAATAAATTCATGAAAACTATGCACAAGCACTTCAAGATGAGGATAGAACACTGCTTTTATCGAGTCATCCTCTTGTCCAAAATCATTGTTCAGATTCAACAAATTCTCTACAAAATTAAGCACTGAAGATATAATTGATTCAGATGCAGTCCTCACTGTTAGAATTGAAAAGATGGCAGGCAAGAGATTTTTATCCCTATTTAAGAACAAGACAAGTGTAGGGCTTCGGCTCATCGCCAAAAAGCAAGAAAATAATGAGCTTGGATGTTCACTGCCAGAACCCTCTTGCTTGAAGTTGTCTATTAGAGGCTTAACAGAGCGGAAGAAAATTTCCCAGAAGTCACACCCGAAATCATGACTGTCATGCTTGTTCAGAGCTGAAGAAACAATCTTCAAACATAAAGATCGCAAATCCTTGAATTGCTTGTTACATGTGCTCGTCTAAAAAAACAAGTTATTAGGAGGTATAGATGATATACAATTAAAAAAACATTGATTGAATCTCAACAAAGAGATTAGAGTAGTACAAAATGCATCTACTTTTTTGTTATAATATCAAACTGAAAAAAAAGAATCATGTAAATGATACAGATAAGCAGCTGTTTATATGATAAATCATTATTAGTTGACAGAAACACTACAAGATCTGATAGAATAAAATAAACATATTTGCAAAATAATGTGAGCAAAACGCCATTAATTAAAAACACTTCTAGAGGGCATTATTCTGAGACTTTCATTGTTTTGAACATGCTACTCGGTATATTTTACTTTGTATTCTTATAAATAAAATAAGTAATTCATGCCTTAATACACAGTTTTAAATCGAGAGAAACCTATGGGCACAAGTTAGACCATAAATATGACACACTTGTGTATACCAAATCAATCTTATTATAAACTTTGAAGCATTAATACCTCTTCATTGCTTTCACTTGATATCATTGTGTTACGGACATTCACGATGAGGACCGGTCGTGGCGGGTCTATTCGCGGCGGTTACGTGATAGGGACGCTCGTGCCATTAGGGAACCGCAGGAGGCGGTTGCGGCGGGCGCGGCTCGGACCGAATATAAACCGCATGAGGCGGCAAGCGCGACCCAGACTGAAGACGAAGCGTAGGAGGCGGTAACGCCGGAATATTATAATTATGATTATTTTTTGTTCAGTTTTATTATTGGCACGTCATTAGTATAAGAAGGCTTGTATGGACTCTACGGTTTCCCACAATCGATTGTGAGCGATCGTGATCCCCTCTTTCTGAGCAGTTTCTCGATGTCCTTGTTCCGTCTATAGGGCACGCACCTCTGCATGAGCTCCGCCTACCGTCCGCAAACGGGCGGCCAATCTGAGGTGCTCAATCATTGTTTGGAGACTTACTTGCGTTGTTTCATTGGTAAGAGACCGGGCACGTGAGCCAAGTGGTTGGGCTGGGCCGAGTACTCATACAACACCGCCTACAACCATGCAGCAGGAACAACTTCATTTGAGTCTGTCTACGGCCGGCCACCGCCAAACGTCGTGCGCCACTTTCTGGGGGAGTGCCTCGTGCCTAGCTTGGCAAATCACCTCCATGATCGGGACAACATTTTGGATAGTCTGAAGCATCACCTTCGTCGGGCCCAAGCCAAAATGACATCTTCCTCCAACCACAAACGCCGAGATCTTTCCTTCCAAGTCGTCGAGAAGGTTTTCAACAAACTCCACCCTTACAGCCAACTCACGGTTGTCAAACGCCATTGCCCCAAACTCGCACCACGCTTTTTTTGGGTCGTACACCGCCTTGGCTCGGATTGGGGTTCTCCTATAAGATACAACTTCCTGAGGGGAGCCGAATCCACCCGGGAGTTCCATGTCTCCCAACTTCACCGCGTCGTGGGCGACCATCCGACCCTGGACCACATCCCAAGCGATCTGGACTACTCTGACCCCGCTCCCTTATACCCGAACAACATACTCGACTGCCTTCACCACCTACCCGGAGACGCGGCGTCGGAGGAGCTTCTTGTGGCGTGGCGCCACCGTCCACCGTACGAGGCCACGTGGCTATTGTGGGATGACTTATGTCGTCAATTTTCCGACTTTTGCCTTGAGGACAAGGCGGATTTTCCATATTGCGGCATTGTTACGGACATTCACGATGAGGACCGGCGTGGGGGGTCTATTTGCGGCGGATAAGTGATGGGGACGCTCGTGCCATTAGGGAACCGCATGAGGCGGGCGTGGCTAGGACCGAATATAAACCGCAGGAGGCGGCAAGCACGGCCCAGACTGAAGATGAACAGCAGGAGGCGGTAGCGCCAGACAATTATAATTATGTTTATTTTTTGTTCATTTTTGTTATTGGCACATCATTAATAAAAGAGGGCTTGTATGGACTCTATTTGATTCTTGTCTTGGATGTGTTATGAAAAAGGGTTGCTCCCTTGCTTCCTCTAAAAATCCTAGCCTCCTTCTCTCCCTCTAGCCGTCAGCCCTCCCTTGCCTAGATCTTCTTCTCTAACGGTAATACATTGTCACTAGCCATATTCCTGAGCTTTGAGCTTTATAATGGAATCATATTAATTACATCATACTTAATATCTACAGTATTAGCTTTATACCACACATGCACTGTGTCGCCTAAAATGGGAACTTGTGATCATATACAATACTTATACACTCCATGAGGATGACTACCCTCGACTAGTGGAAATACAGACTGAACCACCGGGAGCGTCTATTAGTAGGATATGATGTATTAGGGTATGTATGTAATTAGGAGTAGTCTCTCTTATATAAGGAGGGGTGTGGAGTCTTATTAGTCATCTTGAAAATCTTGGTCTAGGATCTCTCTATGGAGAGGGCTCCTTGGGGGAACTATCCTTCGGGATCTTTGGCACGAGCCACAACTGTATCAGTTATATCATTAATTGCAATATATTTTGGTGCGTACTAACTTAGTCCGATCTGCCGCTATCTCCTCACCTAAACTTAGGTCGCAAGATTCTTCCTCACTGGGAACTGTCCAGACATCGACCCCAACCACACCAGAGGCCGCACATCCTCATATAGCCACGGTCACAGACCAATATCCTCTCTCTTCTCAAACAACAAAGCAATGTTGTAGATATCAGCCGATATGGCCGGCATGTAGGCCGACATAAAAGTTATATGGACAAAACTACACATTTTCAATATTGTTTTTCAAAGTATTCTTTTGGAATAAATCGGACGACATATCAATTATCGATCAATATGTTGGTCAATATATCGGCTTATATGTTGGCCAATATATTTGGGTGGTATATTAACTGACTTTTTTTATTTATTTTATTTATCTAAATGGTTTAATAGATAACAAAACGTCGGAGTTATTTTGTGTCATAGTTCTCGACTCTCTTCATGCTTCTTTTGCCTTTTTTCATGTGTTCGTCGATCGTCGACGTCAATTATGCTTGTCATTCAAATGTTGGACGATTTTTAGTGTTTAGGGATTAGGGTTTAGGGTTTTGTGTTATGACATGTGTCGCTCTGGGAATGTCTTTCGTGTATGTGTTGTTCAGCAAGTCAACTCGGTAGAGGCTTACATAGATGATTTTGTGGACTTCACCTGTCATGTTCTAGGTTTATCTGAGGTCCATTACCTCAGACACTTCATGCATGGATTGCAACACATTTGCGCTCTCCTGCGCACATAGAAACGCCCACGCTCACTGTTATAGAGGCCCAGTCACTACAGCATGGCGTAATCTCAATCACGGTTTGGACCACCCAAGCAGGAACATATCCTTGCTCTATCACCATATGAAGCTCCCTTGCCACAAATTTCACTAGCACACCCTTCTCCGGCCCTCGCCTCCAGTTCCACCACTAAAGACATCCTCCAACACAGCGCCTCGCCAGCAAAGATTACATCGACCTCCACCTTCATGACATTTGTTTCCACTGCAAACAACCTCACTCCCTGATTAACAAATGTACCCATAAAGAACTGCCCACGGCCAAATACGACAACATTACGGTGGCAATATGAGGCCATAGAGCTCGAAGAGGCTACATCGATT